>OMNV01020186.1:0-36471 GCA_900303265.1 Brotula barbata | reverse complement strand
GTGCAGGTGCTTTACATAAACATCCCAGAGCAGTAAGCAAATTCTGTTGACGAATAAAGGCAATAAAAGAAAGAGGGGTTGGAGGGGCGAGCGGTCCCCCGTGTATTCGCTTTGCACTGCTCGCTCGCTCGCTCGCTCGCTCACTCACTCACTCACTCACCAGCTCACCCGAGTGAGATTATGGTGTTTGCTTTTATCTGTCAGAGATCAATATTTCAAACATCCGATAAAAGAGGAAATTGAACTGGGAATAGACTGAAGTGCTGTAAAAGTACAAAGCACAATTATCAAAAAGCACTTAAACTGCCTAATAGGATACACATATTAAAAATGCTCAAATGGATGTCTCACAGCCATAATGAGAGCTGATTCTGGTCCCCCATCCCTAATAGCCTGGCTGCTGTCTTTTGATCACAACACAGCGGTGTCCTTCTGGACGCAGTCACACTGGTCAATGCACTCTGGGTTGTATATGGACCCCCAGAGGCTGTGTTCGCTGTGTTTTAACACTGTGCCATGAGGTGTGATTGGGCCCTTTCGGCCTTTATGTGAAGTGCATTACGGATTTAAACTTTGCGTTTGAGCCCTAATGGTGGGGTTACAAGGCCATGTGAGAGAAACAAACACGAACGGACCCGAGTCCATAACACTGTTTTGTTAGAGTAACTTTACATACAGCAGTTAATTGTGTGATGGTCACTCTGCTGCCAAAAACCCAACACTGTGTCATGTTTACGGCACAACACCACAGGTTGTTATGTTTATTAACAAATCAGTAGATAAAACAGACGGTCTGCAGGGTTGAGGGTTCTATTACCCAAGTAGATCAGTGGGCAGAGCAAGGCACTAACACTGGGTGACTGCCTTCAATGGCTCTTCAGGCCACTTGAGACCATAGAGTCCTTATGGAAATCCACGTCCATGGATGGAATTCCATTCTGTGAGTGTACATGACACATTGTAGTACTCGCAATAATCACAGCATGAGACAAATCGTCCTGATGAGGAAATGCACCAAGAAAACAACACATTTATTTGGATGAGTTGTTTGTGTGGGTTTGAGTGCTTCATCTGAATTTCATGTTCAGATGATCTAGGCATTGTAAATTCCTAAGAAAAAAAATTTGATACAAAAAATGTATTTATATAAATATATATATTATCTTAATGTAATAAATATAATAGTTTTAAGAAATAATAAAATTGCCCTAATATGCCATCCAATGAATCTGTGTCTATATATACTCCACTAATAAACTAAATAAACTGTCACATTTGTCGTTTCAGGCTATGCAACTAATGAAAGAAGTGTGTAAATAATATAAACACACAGCTATCGATTTGGGAATCAAACGGAACTCTGCTGTACCACACGAAAACTGATTGTGCCATCGTTTAGGGCCAAGTGGTGAGGAGCCGTGAGAGCGTAATGAGGAAAGCAATGTGTTATGTTTGGAATATCCCTTTAAGCAGAGAACATTAGATAATGAGAGAGAGGAGCAGGTTTCCATTATGAAGATATGGAAGGCATGCTTTTACTGATATCCGGGAATCTCCAGATAAAGACATCCTATTCCTCCTTGACATGATATGATATGCCAGCCTATTCTTCTCCCACCTATCTAAATGATCCTTCATTAGTAAGCGGATCAATAGACTCTTGATTAAGTGGGATGAGGGACACTCATTTCATTTTCAGGCATTTTTACAAATCGATGGCGAGATTATCTTCCAACAAATGACAGAAATGCAAGGAAGGCATTCTGAAAGGACGCCAATACCACAATCTCTCACCATCGCCCCAACGCGCACACACACACACACACACAAACACATTTGTAGCGCACTGACATCTGAATATACAAACACGCTCGCAAGCATGTGCGCGCTCTGTGATTCACCGCTTACACGCTAGCTTGAATGAACACGTAAGCACATACGTGGGCGCAACGTTAACACACACATACATACATACGTACACACACACTCTCTCGCTGCTCAGTTGCAGGATAAATCATGGAGCTTGGTAATCACTGGCCCAATATAATTGCAGACAGAGCTTTTAATCGTCAACGGTACAACATTAAGTAAATTAGTTTTTAAAGATTTAAGATGTTTAAAGATTTCATTTGCAGATACCTTTGATTCAGTGTAGCAAGGGAATCGCTGTTGATTGAAACTGATAGATGATGGAGCTCTGTAAAATGTATTGCGTTTGGTCTGTGTGTGCACTGCAAAACTAGCGACCTTAGACAACATCTTACGCTGTGCATTTCACTCTGCATTAGTACCCTATATATCCAGTGATAAACCTCGGCTCTATCACGTAATAAAGAAGGGATATTTTCACTACGCTTGCTTTGTTTGCATGTAATTATAAACATTCCTTCCTAATTTTGTTCCAAACAGCATTACTGCAAAGTCTGCACAATCACTGATTTGCTCAAGAGCACTTTAATTGGAATGAGGTCGTTATCACTGAAGTACTTTTTAGGTTTATCAAAGAACAGAAATATTACTCTTGTAGAAAATCATTTTGGTTCCAGCTCAGGCATGTTGTAATAATTATACCTTTGTATTATTATTCCGCGGCGATAACAGATTGGACAATAACGTGGTGGACATTTTCATTTAAGATGGGATATTGGACGCCAATGACTGCGATCATGTCAGCAAAATGGTGAGTCTGCCGTTTCGTTGTTCTATACAGCCATCCATCCATCAATTATCCATGTCACTTATCCATGCTTTGACCCTAGACTGTTCGCCAGTCCATCGTAGCGCTCCTATTTACTTCTGTATTCAAAATAAGCACAAAAAGTTACGTAAACAAATACTGTATGTCTGTACATTGAGCCCCATTCTAACTTTTAGATGTTCACCATTTCCCAGGTCTTGTCACCCAGCATGTTGTAGCAGAAGTAAAATCACAGGAAATGAAGGACCACCATACGATCATTAGTCTAACCATGCTCAAGATGTTTCTTTTGTTATTCAAGTTCAGGAAGTTAATTGTTTTTAAGCTGGGAACACATCCGAGTTCTCCTCTCAAGGACAGGAACCGTGGAAAAACGGCAGGCCCATAAGAGGATACATTTTTTCCCCTTTCACTCCTCAGAAATCCAACATTTTATGGGTTGACCCATTAAACAGAGGGCACTTGAGTCACTTGAGGGACTTTAATTAACCCCTGGGGCAGATTGGTCTGCTGCTCACTGACTCTGGGCTCAGCCTCTCTGGGGCTTAAGCTCGCACTGTAGCCAGCTGACAGTGAGCTAAACGCGTTCAATCGATGCCTGTAAAAGAGGAGCAAGCAAGGAAGTGCGTTGTCATTCACCGCGCTACACTATTCCTCCTTGTAGCGTCCTTCACATTTAATTTTCACAGGATTCAAATCACATTTTTGATATTTGCTTTATATGATAGAAAACTGAAGAGAAAAATCTTGGGGGAAGTATTAGAGTCGTCATTCTGGCCTCAAGGGCACCAGTCTGAGGTTGAGCCTAATTTGGAAAAATAGAAAGGTCTTGCTGTGTTATTATCATTTGTGCTGGTGCATTTGATACAGGGATGCCCCTGGGGGTTGAGCAAACAGACGCCAGTGGCGAGAGGCAAAATCTTAAAGTGATATTTTACTTTTGAGAAGTGTTTTCGCTTACCAGCACAGGAGGTCAGGGACATACGTCCTTTAATACTGGCTGCCTGTGGGATCTCTTTCTCTCTCTAACACACACACACACACACACACAAAGAAAGACCATTGCAACAACTTATCTTGCAGATGGAAAGGCTTAGGGCTGTGAACATAAATTTGAGACTGGACGTAAACTTCCCATCGGCTTCAAGCAGCACTATATAACTTTTTTACTCCATTTGTATTCATATTAACATAAGTTATAGGGTGATACTGCTTTTATGATTTCATGATATTATTCAGAAATTTGTCTGAACTTGCGGTGCTAATGCTGCCATCTTGTAATTTTTGACTATTTAATTCTTTTGCCTAATGAGAGGAGGAAGCCCAGAGTGGTAGCACTAGATCAAGATCAAAGCCTTTATTGTCATTGTAAACACAACCAAATTAAAGTTGGAACACCACAATCAATGCCATTAAATATTCCAAATCTGGAGAGCAGAGTCTATCGACTGTGCTTGTACTGCTACACCAGGTGTTATTTATAGAAATACAAAGACCACTGCCTGATTTCTTACCGGACTCAGAGGTCCTGTCCACACTGTGCAGCGTCCAGCGTGCCGTGGTTTAACCGTGTCTCCGTAAAAATCACTATGCTACAGCACTCAGTATTCCTTGACTCTCTCAGCTGGTCCATTTTATTGGTGAGGGGTTTTATGTGTCAATGCAAAGACGATGCATGATAGTGGGAGTTTATGTGGGTTAGCCTTTAGCCTAGCTTAGAGCGCCACATGCTTACAGTCTGGCCATCGTCTTCTCCCTTAGAGAGGAATCCACGCTTGTGTCTCTGATGGTAAGGTTGTGAAGTTTAAATCTTGCACATTTTAGTACATACATATAAAGGATGTATGCAGGGATAGGCAGTATTTCTGATAATTGTATTTAAAATACATATTCCGTCTATGTATTCATCATTTTGGAAAAAATCCAGATGTAATTTGTACTTAGTCCATGTTCTGCATTTTTGTATTTTCAAAACACTTAAAAAAATACTTTCACTTATTCTTTCTAAAAGACTGTTGTAATTTTCACTGACCTGATAACTGTAAAAGTGAAATGTCTGTGGAAGTTGATGTTCTTACTAGTGTCTTCGAATTCTACTTCAGAGAAAATCAGTTTTGCTGATGCCAGTCGATACAGCAGGTGAATCAAGATACATTTTCTCCCGACCTTGGCAGTCAGTTTTAGGGTTAGATGTAGTAGTTTTGTGACAAACATGGCTAATGATGCATTATTTTTGATACACAAAGAAGGATGTCTGAGTTTCGAATTGTCATCCCCACTGCAAAAAAAGGGGACTGGCTACAACCTTATCTTATCTTAAACTGGGTCAGATCGGTGTGGGAAAATTCAGCCCACAGTTCAATAAATTCAAACAGGCCCCTGTTATGAGACGTGGGATAATGCTGCTTGCACACATTGCCCTGGTCCCTGTGAGGATAATTCATTAACTTCCCTAATCCTCTCATGCGGTGTTGCAGCAGAAAAAGATGAAAAGCTTGCTGCATATCAAAAACAACGATTTCTGAGCGCCTCATCGTGACTCCAGTGTTCTTTCACAAGTGTCTCTGAAAAAGGGATGTTGCATGTTCCAAGCATGCACGTCCCGTGTTAATGAGCTTCAAAATACATTTTCGGCAGCTTATGGCTGCCGCGCACCGCTGTGGGATGAGAACAGCTCAATAAAATATACACAGGAGGTCGAAATGGTAGGGAAATAAAAACCCCTTTTTGACAATGTTAAGCCTCACAGCTGCTTTGAGGCAACTGAAGGGTTTTTATCAGCTCTTCAGATGTTGGATCATAGGGTGCAGAGAGCTTTTCAAGGGTAAGCAAAGTCAGAGGAGTCAGTACAGTACCGGCACATGTCGCTACCCACATGATTACCAGTCGTCCTAGTATGTAATAGTCCGTCCCTCTGCGTTAGTCACAATTAATATGTTGTAATATGCCTCTTCACGTGCAACACAGTGGGTAATTCTCTTTTCTCTTCATCATCTTTTCCAGGAAGGTCAAGTCAGAATAATGGCCCTTTCCAGTAATTCCCCTCCATAGTGTGCACAAATTTCAACCTGGTCTCAGCCCAGAACATTCCTCTACCCATGACTATGTGAGGTCAACTGGGTGAAAACTGTTAAGAGTGTGAGGCTAAGTTCACTCTAAAGAGGCTTTCCCAATAGGAAGTGTTTTGCAATGAGCTCGCTGCCAAGTAGAGCGCCCATTGCCGGTGGGCCCCACTGGGTTCAGCACACGTCACGAAGATCAACGCGAAATAGGCGGGGTTTACAAATCGGGACCGGCATTTTATTTTGGAAGGCAAGGAAGATGTATCTGTTGGTGTTGTGGTGTTCATTGTGGTTAGAAAATCAGCTTCCGCTCCGGGTTCTGGCTGACTGCTGTGTTTCTATTGGCCACATGGGAATACGACACAGTGCGCAGTACCTAGTTATTACCTAGTTACCTACCAGTTATGAAATAACAAAAAAAAAAACGTTCCCTGTATATGTAAACATTTTGGCATTTTTCTGCAGACTGAAAACATTTTGACTCCAAAACAGAGCTTTCTTAGTGTGGGCGTGGTCTTAGAGCGCCAGATGGACACGTTGTCCATATGGAACACACAGAGAGCCTGAGCAAATTCTGACCATCAGTGGAAAGACAATTGGGAATAGTTTTATATGACAGATATCATATCTCACACTTCATCAGTTGAGTGTGTTACTCAAGCAGACTGCAGCGTGTGAAAAATCATTTCCAAGTGAAATATTATCTGTGTCTGGTACTATATCCTCTTGTGGCAGCACAGTATATCAAAGACAGCTGCACGTCTTGGTGAAAAAGGGTATCTCTATTATTCAATTAACTATTAAAGCGGTACGTTACCACACAGGAGGTTAGCTCTGGTTGAAAAATACATTCCTTGACCCTCTGTAGTTGCCCAGGGGAGGAAGAAATGAGTTTATTGATGCATGCATCTGTATGTGTAGATAGTGTTATAAAGGAGAGGTCAAGTAACAAAAGCTGCTCTCAGTCAAACGTTCCTGTAGCGTTCTATAATGACCCGGCACAGGTTAATGACTTTGCACCTGGCCTGAGCTCCTAACAATGATTTTTCAGAGACATTGGTGTGATGTATGGTTCGGTGATTGTTTGGGGTGTGTATAAATTAAAAGAATGCCATCTCGTTGACATTCTGGATGATGAAATAAGAGGCACTTTAGGTAATTCTACTGATAAAGCTGCCCGACCCCATGGCAGATGATAGAATCAAAAGCACTTGCATGGGTTGCTGTCAGGATCATCTGTCTAGTCAGTCCATTAGGGCTGAATGCAGGGGTTTCGACTCCCTGCCAAGACAACATGAAGCTCCACTGTCCTCAGTGTGAACAACCTCATGAAGAAAACAGAGAAAGGAAAGGTTAAGCAATTCCCCGAGTCTCTTGTACAATGCAATGCATTGTACAGTCATTGAGCAGGTTTTAAGCAGCAGCAACAGCAGAGTTTTGTTGCCTTTTTGTTTTGTCAGTCTTCAGTTGATGATTATATTACTTAACATTTTTTTTTTTTTTATTGTCATGATCATTGTCATTTAAAATCATAGGCGAGCCATGGTTTGTCTGACTTGGAGAGTAGACACGCAGTTCAACTTAGGCTGCATGTCTTTGTAGGTGGGATATGTCTGATATCAAAAGGATGGTTTCAGTTTGCTTTTTCTGATTAATAAAAAAATGGATTATCTTACTTTGTTGGGTATTTTTACACACGTTATGCCCAGCACTTTTATTCATAATGCACTGATTGTTTGATGTGTTTCATTTTTACAAGTTTTTATTTTCTTTTGACAGCATGAAGCGTAAGTGGGATGTTAACTATATATATATGTATTAATTTGCATTTATATTATATTATTATTATCATATATTCTAATTTCATGAAAAAGCGTTATTGTATATACTGAACTCACGTTGAGCAGGCAGTGAATTCCTGCTACATTTCGTGTGATTGGTTACCTACCTATCAATCCTTTTCTAAGGGCCAATGGAGATGTCTACCCTACACAGTACTGACCAATCACATTCATAGGTAGGCGGGGCTTATGGAACGCAAGGTGTGTGAGGTCGGAAGAGCGTAAAAAAGTTAGGCTGAATGACTGGGAAGATTGGAATTATTTCCCCGTATGACTAACGTTTTACAACTTATGTTGATAAAGGGAGAATGGATGATTTAATCTCATGTTTCCATAAGTACCTTTTGAATGGTTGAAACTTCATTTAAAGTGACGTTTTACATATTAATTGGGGATAAGTGTTACCACTACTCAATTGACAGCAGATGGCTAATTAGCATGCTACTGTGACTGGCTAGTAGCAAAGAAGCATTTGTGAGGAATATTTACCAGTGGACCGAGATCCTGAGTGAGTATAATCACTAATACACAACTGTATTCATATAAACATTCAGTGTATGGTGGACACTGAGTTTATTTTGTGTTTTGGACTCTCAGTGTGCTACAAGGGAGCTACCTTCTGGAAAACATGGCTGGAGTGCTGAGGGTTGAAAGCTGCACTGTGTCTTCAAGGAACTGTAAGTAACAATCTGTAAGAGGCATTCTCTTTAGCTCCAGCATGTAAGCCAACAAAGTGTACCAAAAAGTGTACTCAACCATTTCAATTGAGTATCAGCTGTGTTTGTCTACACTTGTCAGAGTCTAAGACTACCCTCTTAAATGTAAATTAATGTTTACTTGCTATATTCGGTCCATTCCATATCCTATCCTCTGAGGGAGGAGATGTATGTGTGTGTCGGTTTGTGTGTGTTGGTAGTGGACAGTGTTTAACATAAAAAATGATGATATTGCATCAAGGTGATAAATAAATGAATAAATATGTGGACAGGAAGCAGGATGACGGATAGCAGCACTCGCTGCAGACCATTAGTTGTTGACAGCTTCTGCAAGGGAAGCAGGCCGGAATCTGTGGCCTGTAATTCTGTCTCATTACCACGCCAGTCAGTACTTCCTCCCCCAGACCCTTAATTCATCTCTTATAGTTTGCCTGTCTCTTGCTCTTGTTTTATTGCAAACTAACTTGCGCGCTATGATCCCTGATTTATGGCTGTAATTGAGTGCCTGCAAATCAGAGAATATTTTCATTGATTACCACAAATTGTCTAATCTGTTTTATGTTCTTGGCCCCTGATTGGGTGGTATTTACTGATTGCCTCTTCCTAACTTAAAAATCAATCAGCGGCCACAACCAGAGGGGCTGGATGAATACCGGCCTAGACAGCAGCTCTTTCAAATGATCAAATAATCTCACAGGCATCTAATGAAGTCTAATTTTTTTATGGTATTTTTATATACAGCACTCAATACCTATACAGAGTTAGTAATTGTATTGGCATGTATTGTAAAATCAACTGTATAAAAAATATCTAGATTTAATTCATACATAATACTATAGGTCAGTGTCTCCTCCCAGCAGACAGCCACTTGCTACCCCAGTCAGTATGTCGACACGCACTCAATACTCAGGAGTATTTGTCCTTGCAATTAAAAGAAAAAATGTAATTAACTTGTGTACATGCACAGAATCAATACAATTTTGCCTTCCACTGACTAAATGTGATGTGTTGTGGTGTGAGGTTAGACTGCCCATTGAGGAAATGCTCATGGATGCAGCATTCTATGATGTCCATTAAGCATTTGGCAGACACTTTTTTTTGAGAATCATTGTATGCACCACGTCTTCAGCGAGCTGAAGAGTTCCTTCAGCGACAGGCAGGTTATGTTCAGGGTTCCTCTGAGAAATTTAGGTCCTTTGTACCTGCTCCAGTGAAGTTTTTTAATGAATGTTGTCGCTCACTGTGTTGTTGATGATTATAATGTCATGTAATATGACTATGTGTGTGATTGAGATGCTTGTGTACAGAGGACTGTGGTGATGATGTTGGCATCCATGAATACTGCAGTTCCAACTGCAATTAACTTATATTTTCATAATCAACTAATCTAGCAATTATTGGAATGATTAATCATCCAAGTGAGTCATTGTAGTCAGTCCAATGCAAATTACCCACCATATTTTGGTAAAACAAAGAGGTGATCTGATATCAATCCTGTGCAATTGGACACATTAGGCATTATGGAGAGTGTGGTCAATTTTGCAAGAACCTGTCTCGACATTGTTTTTTGTGCATCTCTCTGGTTTGAACTATGAAAGATTTCACATTATGAGCATTTTCATTGGCAATTTTCAAGTTGAAATTGATAACAAATTTGTGAAAGATCAATAGCTGTGTCATGCAATGCTACACTGTGTAGGAAAAGATTCTACTGCCTGTTCCATGTGATTTTGTGTCCTAGGTGATGTCTGGATAAGAATCACATACAGTAGTACATACTGATGAACATGGTACAAGGTCAGCAGAATGACACCCATCAGGCCGTTGGTGCAGTCAGCCTGTAACACTATCTGAGCCTCTTTTTAATTCCTTTGCTGTTGCTGTGGCCCTTGTCACTATCAGTCTCATTTTCTTGACAATGACTCTAGCTTTAACTTGCACTTTTGACACGAGCCGAGTTCCTGATACAAGGCGTGTCGAATAATTATAGAATGCATTCAGGGCAGCAGAGGTGTGCTGTGGTCCAGGCTAAATCTAATGCAGTCACATCTGTTTAACTTCACCATCCAGCAGCACCTACAGGTTTAGGAGGGAAAAAAAACAAAGAAACACAAAGAGACTGCTGGTGAGACTGGGCAGGTTTAATGCTTTGACCACTGGCATCTCAAACAATGGTCACGAAGAATGAATCTGTGTTTTCATGGAGGGTAGGTGGAATCAGTGTGTGTGATATGAGTCTGTGATGACAAGTGTGATTTATATTAAGGGAGATACATGGAGCCCTAAGGGCAGCTCACCTACTCACACATTAACATCACTGTCAGAGGTGACAATGAGAAGGGGGGGGCTGCAATATTACCTGGAAACAGTGTCGTTACATCACATCCAAGGACTAATCTGTGTGTAATCCTTTGTGCTCATACATGTTCAGGTTGACATTCTTTATCACTGAATGATATCCACTATAAACAATGCTCTTAAAACCTTTCTAAACACCTGTTGTCTCTGCAAATGTTTTATTAAAAAGTGTGCGGTTAGTATGAAAAGTGATACAACAGAAGTGACACCAGTTGAGGGAAATACTTGCACATAGTTTTTACCTTGATGCTACAGTTTGGGTACTGATGTTTCAACATTTGTGCCCACGATTGACTTTGTCTAATGATTATAGCGAAAGAAGCATCAAGCCAGAGTCATGTTTCGATGATTCACTGTGGATACGAGCAGCTGCCAAATTTGATATATCTTAACTATGAAGATGAAAGCAGACAGACATGAAGACAGAAAAGGAGAAAGAAGGAAAAACAGAGAGAGAGAGAGAGAGAGAGAGAGAGAGAGATGGTGTGGTAGCAATTACCCTTTGTAATTTCATCTGCTGACATACAGATTGTAGGATCATTTTAAAACTGCAGGTCTGAAATGGGAATTTTTAAGCTCAGTCATTAAAAACTAAGAATTCAAATAACTTTCTTCATAGAGAATTTTATAGATTCCATATTACTTGTGACCTTGGAAAGAGGGGAAAAAAGAGACGCTAATGAAAAAGGTGCTTTGCTAGGATAGAGTTACTAAGGATGGTTAAAATGTTTAAAAATGATTGATAAAAACAGGCAGTGAGAATTAGGAAGGTTGGCTGTGGCTCAGAAGACGTATTTGCCGGTAGTAGTGGCATACGTGTAGAACTTCACAGCCACAACAATCAGGAGATCCATCTGCAGTAATATGTTAGAACAAGAATTGCACGATTGTATAATTTTTCTTTGAAGAGTACAAAGCTTGTTACACAAATATTATGAAACCAAACAGTTTCTCTGCAATCAACCCCTGATGAGCACACCATCTTTGACTGATTAAAAACTCCAGCATACATTTTTTGATGTACTTCCTGTTTGGTCTGTCGCACATCCCTGCTGATGACCTGCACCCTGTCCGCTAGATGTTTTTCTGTGCTGCATTAAAGTCCTCCCATATATTGACAGAGTTACTTTTAATAACTGCATTTCCCTCAACAATGTTGTGCTTATAACCATCTCTGGAACTCTAGCGTGATTTTTGCTAGATGGGAGATTGCAGAGATAACAAATATAAACATCCGCCAGGTTTATCCTTCATAGACTGTGTTTTCAGAGGCACAATGTCTCTGACAATTAGCCCTGAGAAACGGAGTCCTCTGTTGCACGCCTTGCATTTATTGTATGCTGACAGACAATTCCCTCTGGGGTCACAACTCTGCAGCCATAGAGAGACAAAGGAAAGACAATAGAAAAGACAAGCTGCAGAAATGAGCTATGAGAAACAGCAGGGCTTTTAACTCCTTCAGGGGAAAAAAACTCTTCCAACAAATAAAAACAAGCTCATCCACTGTCCACCTCGCTTGACTGGCTACTCTTTTCTCCTCATATCACCTCGCCAACACCCCTTTCGGCCCTCCACTCAACTCAGCCCCCACCTTCAGCTGTCCACTTCATCAATAAATCCATCTGCCAGATCAATGCCGCAGCAAATCACTAAAAGTTATCAGCTGAAGCCCTGCCAAATCAGCAAACACAATCACTATGTAAATCCATCTTTACTTCTCCCTGACAAAGACTTCCAGCAAGCTTCCAGTGAAAGAGGGCTGATCAGCAAAGACGCTCTCTTATAGGCAGGTGGAATTAAATATGTAATAGAAATGGACAATATTGGCAAAGTATATGGAGAGTATTGTAGTTCTCAGCACAGTGCTGTGAGAAACTACACATTCTCACACAGTGAATGTGGCATGACATTGACTAGAACCAACACGCTTCCACTCTGGCAGTACAAAGCGTCTTAATATAGACAGGTAGTATAATTCATTCTTAAAGAATGGCATCCCATTGTGAATAAATAAGTTTATTCCCCATGACAGCATGTAACTGCTATTTTTATGTATGTTTCATGATTATGTTGTCATTTTTATTAGAAAGTTGCAATGGGCTCGTAATGTTTAAGCTTAGATTGAGCTCCGTTGGTGACATCTGCACTGCTGTCAGTCATGATGCTATTGCAGCCCCCCTTTTCCATTGCCATGGGCAAACCTCCCCCCTCTACTACTTCTCATTCTCTTTCTCCATCTCTCTTTCTCCCCCCATCTCTCCCCTAGACAGCTTGGTCACCCGGGCCCACAGGAGAGGGACTCACTGTGATGAAATAGAGGTAGGCAGTTGTTCCTTCAGCCCCAGGGTCATTATTTAAAAAGTGACAGAGACTCCAGCGAGTGAACGTGAGAGAGGTGAGGAAGGAGGGAGGGTGAGAGAGGTAGAGGAGAGAGTGAGAACGACACTGAGGAAAGAGGGGGAGCTTGGCTGTGCAGGTGTATTGTCCAGCAGAGGGAGAGGGTGCTGGGAGACAAATGAATCCAGCAGGCATTTGGTACACACCGGAGATTGCTTATCGATCCAGATCGCAGTATTCAGGCCAGCCTGGGAGAGGGCTGAGAATTTTCTGAGGGAGTTAATAACCTGGCAGCTCAGCTGTCTTGTCCAATTCACCAAAGGCAGAGGCCTAATCAGAGCTGGATTCCTTTTTCTGTCTGAGGAGGGGGCCCTAGCCCTCCACCCTCTTTCAGCTTTGGCTTCTCTCTGTCTCTCCGTCTCTTTTGCCCTCCCATCATCCCTCCCTCCACAGCCCCTCACTTCCACTCCATCGGAGCTCTGAAAGTGATTGAAATGACAGCCTATAGAAAGAGGCTAATCAAATTGTTTATTATCAGTCTGAATCAATATGTATGGATTGTTAAAACATCAAAGTCAGCCTCTGGAAAAGTAATAGTCGCCGGCCGGCAGCAGCTGCTCAGCCAAGGCTGGGTCCCTGGGAGCCTCGCTCCATTTAAAGCGACTTTCACTCTTACTTAAGTCCTGATGACCCGATGAGGTCACTTGGCTGAAGGGGATGTACATGGTTGTACAAAAGGGCTACAGCCAGACCACATAAAATCCCTCTAAACTTCCCTCCAGCTAGTCAAATACGGCTCTTCTCAGGGTGACTGATAAACAATCCATCAACCAAATAAATGAGTCACCATGGTACTGAGATAAAGACCATTGCTCACCTAGTTTATTTGCTCCAAGCAATATTTGGGACCACCACTCATTGCTTCTCTCAAATTCAATATTTTCATACCCATCCTCTCCTTTGAATCCAATTCTCCTCTCCTCGGGAAAACGGTCGGGGTTGCAAATGAGGTCCGGCTGATGAATGTGTCAGCTAAAGGGATAAAATTGCTTTGAGATGGACATTGTAGTTGGTTTAAGGCTCTCAGACAAGCTGGCATGGAAGATTGATGGATAGCCATTGTCCATTCACTGGTGCTTGGCTGGGGTGTCCCTCCACCTCCTGCACCCCACAAACACAAACCATGACATGGCCTGATAGAATGATTAGACACTGAGTGATATCTTCTTCTCTAGCTCTCTGTGTTGACCACTTTACAGCTTGCAAACATTAAGATGGATCACAGTATCTGCAGCCACCAGGTCAACTGTGAAAGTGTTTGGCTTGAGCTACTAGACGTGGCGTGATTAGGAATTTTCTGCTTCACATTTCCAATAGAGGAATACTTAAGTACATGTTTGTATTTCAACAAAGTCCTGAAAAGCAGGTCGGCCAGGAGCAGGTACATGTTCATGTTCTGCTTATATTAAATGTGATGGACTCAATTTCCACTGCAGGGATGGAATCTTCTGATTGAAGAAAGGTGTCAGTAACCACTAGGTCATCAACTTGACCTCATTTTGTGTCCAATTTTTCTGTCAGTCATTTAAGCAGCCAATTCAATGAAGCAGGGTCACACTTCAAACTATACACTAATCCATATCAATATGAGCAGCTTCCTAATTGGAAGTCCACTCAACTCCTTATCATCAGCCCCATTACATGAGCCACATAAAGGCACATTCATCCATCATACTCCAAATTTGTTCTGTCATTTTCTTTTGGATGTAAGATAAGAGCCGGGGGCCATATTGATTTTATTAAAAACATGAAGCTGAGACTCCAGAAGTGGAATGTTTGCCTGTTATCAATAATTGCACTAATAACCATGACAGACAGGAAGAAAAAACACATGCACATTAAGGCCTGGAACCTTCTGAGGGAGAGATATCGAAAGATGCCTGAGTGGAACAGTTTTTGTAAGCTCCATCAATTATTTTTTTTTATCTGCTATGTTTTGACTTTCTCCTGTGCTTCTGTAATTTTTATTGAGTTTACGTCACAGTTTAATTATGTGCAAATTAAAGTAAATTAAAAAGCGCAAATCATGGAAGATGGCAAGTAACATGCACTTATGCACTGTAGTCTAAGGTAGTGGTACCTCGGTGAGTATGAGACCGTATTCTTCCTTCCCTACTTTTAAAAAAAGTGTGTAGTTGCAGAATAATCCGAAATATCCAAAATCCAAAATTTGGACGAGAAGGTCCTCTGTCATCTCAAAGTTGCACAGATTTTCACACCACTGAAGCACAGAAAAACAACAGGATAGCTGATGAAAATAGTATGTGAGAACGTGTCAGCAATCATTTTTATATTTACAAATCCAACAGACACCAAGCAAAATGCATCACGCCCATGTTGCAAATCTGCCCCTAATTGTAGCTCAATTTTGTGTCCGCCAACTCTTGCAAAAATGATGCCTTGATTTGACTTTCTTTAACAATTACTTCGCTCCAATGTAATGTACTGGACAGGTAGCACACATGCAGTCTGTTTGTGCTTGTTTGCTGGAAATGGCTACCAACTCTTTATATACATTAGAGTTTGCATCGAGCCTACAAGAAGTCATGAGAATCATGGAAATAAGATAAATTCAATTTATAGTTATGTGGAGTTGCAGAGCATGTTATATAATCTATGGAACTATGGCAGATGTATATCAAATGTACTGGTCAGTGAAATATAGAAGAAATACAGTTTACATGTAACAGGAAATAGGTTATCCTGTATATTGTGTGGCTACTTACGGAAGAAAAAGAAATCTCACTATTATTTTGAATTGAATATGTCACTAGCTTCTCCTGAGAAAAAGTAATCCCATTGACCTAGCTCAGTGTTAACCTACCAACTGTGCTGCTACAGAATTAATGTCAGGAATGTCTAACTTCCTAGCTTAATATAATTAGAGATAAAGTTAAATTACTTCGTTAGTAGTTTTTTTTTTTTTTGTTGTCACTTGTTGATGTTCTGTCATTTTTGAGTTTGAAACTTCTTTAAGAAAATGTCGATTAGGCAATGCTACATGTGAGTAGCAATGCTAGTTTGTTTGGCAACTCTTGCTGTAGTGATCTGTACACAGGCAATATGAAGCAGCTGCAATTTCAAGTTGCATACATGACCGGTCTCTTAATCCAGCAGTCATTATTAAGAGAATAATTGATTGCAGATTGCAACAATTAACCAATCAGAAATACATACCACAAAGAGCCTTGTAATAAGGTAAAAATTTCTCTTTCACTCTATCTTGCTACGAGAAGTGGTTTATGGCAGGGTTACAGAAGGGCCCTTGCCAAAGTAGTACTGGGCACATTGCAGCATAGTAAACACCCAGCGCTCCTTCTCTTGACATGACGGGGGTCTCTAATTAAAGAGTGCAATGAGACACCCCTAGCCAAGGCTCTCCCTATCAGCCCTACACCCACAATTAAGTCCTCCATGGGAGCCAAGGCACTGCATTATTGATGGAGCAGAACGTTTGATTAGAAACTCTTAACACAGCTCCGGAACAGAACAGCCAGTCCATTGTCATTAAACACCACTTAAACCAAGTCAAAACATACCAGTTGGACATGCTTCCTAAACATCCGGGTTATGATGGAGTTGTGGGGGGAGGGGTGGGGGGCAGCTGGATTGAATATCAGTGCTTTGTGCACAGCCGTATGCTAGCATACTGTATACCGAGTGGTATTAGCCATACAGGATACAAAGGTAAGCAGTGTACCTGGAGGCCAGTAACGGAGCTTTCCTTGATGACTTGCAGGGAAGAGGAAAATGGTGGATTTCACGTCCAGGCAACACATGTAAGAGATAAAAAAAAACAAGTGAACCGCAACAATGTCAGCGCTCCATATGATGAGTCAGTGAATCTTTGACATTAGAACAACCCCTTAACCAGGAAATATGTACTTACATCAAAGCCAGGCTGCTCTAAGTGGGGCTAAACGGTATTACCGGCCCACACTCAATCAGCTGTTGCCTGGTGCGTAGATAATGCATCACTTCATATCAAAAGCCCTGTTAATGAGAACAGCATGATGTATACATGATGTACAGTACCAAAACATGCATACAGATGTGTGGAGGTAGCATATAAATGGGAATCTGATGGTGAGGTGTTACATTAACAGTGAAATAACATCCTGTAACATGTAAGATGTGGTGTAGGCTTCACATTAATCATCTATTCTTTTTCTCACATTTTTGGTGTGCGTCTTTAATGGAGAGGAGGGAATTTTTCAAATTTGTCCATTATGCCTCTGCAGTAGGCCTAATTAATATACACTCAGGAGTTGATAACGTTGTGGCTGAAAGTAGATCTCCTTAAGAGATACTTAATCCACCTAAAGATTGCACATCTCCCCTGTATTCCATGGCATCACAATCAAAGGTATCGGGTGGGTCTCTAGTGGACTCATTAGCAGACTTCTCTGCAATGGGGATCACCCCTCGCTCTAGCTCCCCCAGCCTCCTAAATACACACACAGGCACACACACACACACACACACACAAACTTCACTCTCCCCACGCACACACCACACTCAACACAATGCTTTGACCTGCTGCTATTATTATGATGTTCACTGATGGACACCTCACCACACTCTCATCAGCACTGTGATTAATCACTACCTTATTGGCAAACCACAAACCTCCCACTGTCTGTGTGTGTGTGTGTGTGTGGTTAAGATCTCTTCTTACTAGGGCAGGGGTCAGATATCAGGGACAGGGATGATCAGTAGCTGCTCACCGATCATCCAGGCTAATGAATGTTCTGCCATCACTTTTATGCAAGAGGGGCTATTTAAATATATCTGAAGGCAACGAATAAAATACCTGAGCAATAGATAATTTGAGGTTTATATTTTCTCTGATGTGCATTATATACAATCAGTCTTAATATGTCTTGACTGAAACTGGATCAAGACATGCGAAGAACATTTCTATGCACAATGTCTGGTCTGTTAAGTAAGGAAGTAGATGTAGTGCACCTAAGTACAATTGTGAGGTACTGATTTTACTTCACTTTATCATATATCATTATGCTTTCACTCCAGTATTTTATACTTCTTTCTTTGTACTTAACTACATTCTTCTGATAGCTGTGGTAAGTAGAGACTTTGCAAGGTGTGAACTTAGATTTTAGGTTTACTCTTGATGATGCAATGCGATTTTTTTATTGTCTTATTTTGGGTAACCATCAATGAATTGAATCAATTTTCAACAAATGAATAGGTTTTCTGCATTGTAAAATGGAATAGTCATTCTGTAGTTGCGATAGACGTGTACTTGTAGTTCATATTATTTTCATTTAAAGTTGAATATTGCTAAGTTACATTTTTGCTTAATTACTAGTCATTTCACCATTACATTAACCATCAAGTTACAGAGCATAACAATAACATTAATTAGATAGTATTTCACTGTACCTTCACTCTGTGGGAAAATCATAGCCACTGTATAGAAAACATTGGCCTTTTTCTTAAGTTTTTTCTTTTTTTTTTTTTTTATCAGCATTGATGTCTATATCTATTCTTGCACCTGATCTGAATTCATAATACACCAGGTTAGTAAGTGGGATCAGGTTAAAGAGTGCTGAGCCATGTTAAACCACTGCAGCACAGGAACATGCATCATGTCCGTGCATTAATAAAAGGCTACTATGCTATCATTATGAGCACCATACGTGCCCGGGCTCTACTTCCTGGCTGCTCTAATAGCTAACTGGTCAGGGGTGATTTATCTGATAAACTGCTTTTGTGTTCCACAAGCCTGAGAGATGGTTTAGTTTAGCCTCGTATGCCATAATGTGCTTTATAAATACAAAAACAAATGGTTGCCTTGGGAGGAGGAAAGATGTAGCTTGTATATTTGTGTTGGGTGGGGTGGGTGTAGGTCAAATTGTATCCTCTTGTGCCTTGGGGTAGACAGGAAAAGCTTGAGTTATAACTCTTCCATCACCTGCCTTCTCTCTTCCATGCGCAAATTGCAGCCAGTGTCCATTAGTTCTTTTCAGGGTTAATATTGATGCAGATATCATTCCTATCTGCTGTGTCATTTATTTGAAATACTATGTGCGAGGAGTAGCTCCGGCAGTGAATCAAATCAATTGATAGAGCAGTTAGCCTTGCAGCCCGGGCTGCCTGGGAGCTGCCGAGCGAGCATGAAATATTATGGAGATTGTTCTTTAAAGTGATCTCTTCATCATCATTTGTCTGCAGCCTGGGTGATCCTATCCCCCACTGCTGCGTTCCTCTTGGGCACCAGCTGTCATAACTAAATCAGCCGGATAATGCAGTCGTGCACGCAGCTCTACTGCGTGCCCCCACCGCCCTCGCCACTTCCCTCTCCTGCTCCCTTCACCTCCTCACTACTGCAGCCACACATGTCAAGGAGCATCGAGAGAGTCGCTCATCATCGCCACTGATGGGCCTCCTCTCTGGGGCCTGCTTGTTTATGTCACTTCCTATGTGCGGGGATGCTAGTTCATGTCACTCTCTGTAGCAGGGGAGGGCACGCCTGCTGTTTTATTTCATGTTTGGCTGCCTGAGAAGAGCAGAGAGGTACAGAGGAGCTCAGTGACAGGCCTCCTAGATGTTATGACAGCAAGCTGAGGTGCCAGTCTGCACTGTGCTGTAAGTGAATATGACGGCGACAGTTTTTATGGTGCTCTTCACAGTCTGTTAGCATGCGACTGGATGACTGTTTTTACTGCCCATAAATGGAGCGGTGTGCATATTTTCTGAGTCATTAGGAGGACAGTCAGGAGACGTACTCGGAGGGAGACGCGTGCTACTTAGGCCGGCCTGTTTACCATTGTAAAAACCTCATCACTAAGTCTCTTAGAGTGATGTAAACTCTTTCTTTTAGAACATTTCCATGTGTTGGTGAGAGTTGAGAGGGTGTCCTCAGTGATAGGCCCAAAGGATACAAGACCCAGGAGGAAAAAGCTGCATTATTCAGTACCAGGACACCAGGATCCGGGAGCCAGCCTTGCCATCCTGATCAGTGCTTCATAGCCTACTGATATTACATCAACAGGTCCTGGATATGGTAACGGCAACGGTAGTGCCATACTTAACCTCACCACTTTCCCAAATTAATGTTGATACTGAGAGGGTACCAGCTACACAACTAGATTAATTTACTTTGAATCTTGTTGGTGGAGATATTAAAAGATCAGCAAGCAAAAGATCATTTACGCACAAGTACTCTGAATGCATCACTGAAAAAAAGGATGCAAGAAATTAATGACTAATTAATTGTAATCAATTTTCTTTACACTTGTCAAATGGAATGGTGGGTTAGAGGTGTGACGAAGTTGAGAGTTTGATTAAGACCTAAAACTTAAACCCTAATCTTGTTTCAACCACTTAGCTTTAATTAACCATGCGATCACATGAAGCTAAACTTGCTTACATTAAAAAAAAAGAAGATGTTGTTTACATGATAAACAAACCAAAAACCAAATTTTCTAGCAAAAAAAAACACCTCACACAGAATATTTGTCAATTTTCTAGTTGGAGATTTTAATCAGTTACATTTAATTTGTTAAATTCATTGAAGATTTTTATTTAGTATATTTTCTTTCTTTTAAGAATGTAAGAAAAATCTGTCTCTCTCTCTCTCTCACGCACACACCAGAAATAAGCATAACTGGATATTATACTCTGACAAAATAGTAACAAGTCATACATTTCTACCCATTATCTGCTGACAAAATAAGGATCTATATTGTTGAGACAATGATGTCAGACTACAACCCGTTACATTTATATTTTCTAAACAAGTGACTCTGGGCAGCCTGGCCAAGGCGGTGACATCTGCATGAGTCTTACTCAGAGGAACAATGAGGGCTCTTAGCACAGAACAGAACAGCTATTTGTCACTGTACACTGATAAAATTCATACAGGGCCATTGTATGGCTCTGAAAATGGATGTTAAATCCATTAATCAAAGACAGATGGATTATGTTCTGTATGGCTTATGTCCCATTGCTTACTCTAGGAGATACACAGGCTTAAAAGGCCACTTTGTGTGTGTGTGTGTGTGCTTGCTTGGTTCATGTGTGTACATACTTATGCACTTTTGTGTGTCAGTTCCCACTGAGTGATGATGACCACTGGCTCACAATATTGATCAGGAAAGCTCAACGAAGGGTGTGAGATAGATCACCACACACCAACACAAACATCTCTTCACTCCACAGAGTAAAACATGGCGGGGGGTGTGTGTTAAGAGAAAGAAAAGGTATAGAGGAGGAAGAGATAAAAAACAAACAAACAAAAAAACATGCTTACCAAACACAAATTAAAAGGCAACAAAACTTACCTAAGGGGAAATAAGGGGTTTAAGCAGAGTACAAAAATGCCAAGGTTAATAAAATTAACTGTTTTAATTACCAATGAGACCACCCGTCCTAAAAATGTAAGCAATGCTCTCACAACACTTAAGGATGCTGCTCGCATATGTTATGCAGATGTAACCCGTGCTGAGGACCTGCATTGTGACGCAAATGCTGAATTTTGGTTCCATCTCTGAAGGTAGTTGTTTGTTTTCGACTGTCAGAAGGTACGCAGTTGTCTGATCACTTAGTATCTTGTAAGTTTCCGGTTCTTCTGTAACCTCTATAGCTCTAAGTCCAACAGGAAAATAGGGAAACATAAAAGATCTTTTGTATTTTTTATCTTATATTTCTTGCAGTAAATCCATTCTAATTCTTTGTGTACAATAGGAGGGATATACAGCACAGTATTATAATAAGGAGCAAGTCCTGTATTGTTGTCAAGCACTAGTCTGCCACAGCAGCTTGTGTTGGGTGTATGAGTCATGCTCCAGCACCAGCTGGATGCCATCTCCAACCAGCTTCCCAGCGCTGATTGGACAGGTAGATGCAAAGCGCGTGTTGATTCTCTCCACAATTTTCCACAGATTCAGCAGAATTTTATAGAGCATGTTTTCCTCTCACCAGTCTAAACAGTGTGTGTGTGTGTGTGTGTCAGTATTTCATACCATCATACACATGGGTCTGGTTTGGCTCTGTTAAGTACATTTCTCTCTCTCTTTTGCTCTTGCTGAGGTTATTAATTACACAGATATTGTTTTGGCAGAGAGCACAAGAAGGCTGGTAGATAGCTTTTGAGGTTCACCTTAAGTCAGACTGCGGGGGTTTAATTTCAGTGTTGGACTTTAATATCCCTCTGCGTGGTCTGAGTACTGCTCTAGTCTCTGTGTAGTGCTGGGACATGCAGGCTCTGGCGGTAAGAAACTGCCCGTACAGGACAGCCTTTCATGGCTCCCTGGGGGCAGATCTGTGCAAAGTACACTACAAATTACACAGTGTGTTGCTGTGCACCCTCAGACAACGTAAACAACAACACCATTTCCCCTCGTCTTCTATGAATCAAAGTGAACTTATATGACCCATGTCTGAGTCCACACCCGTGCTCGATACGCCCCCTAAACCCTTTTAATCACACACCTTCATAGTAGTGTTGCGCCCCAAGCGAGTTTCCTCCCTCCTTCCCCTCCCACTGACTTCATTCATGAAAACTCCTCCTCCTCCCTACACCTCTCTGCTCGCACTGTGTCACACTGTACAGCTGTTTCATTTTAGGAAGCTGGGACTCCAGAAGTTTGCCTCGCAGCCACCAGACTGCTCTCTGAGCCAATATGAAACCACAGCCAATACTTGTCCAGAGCACTCTAGCAAAGTTAAATATAGAGCCCCTCAGTTGTTGTAAGAGATTTAATAAATTCCTTCTTCAAAGTTTGCATAATATTCTCTGGTTTGAAGGACCAAAGTCCCCATGCATGTTATTTCCCCGAATTATTTGTTGATCTCTCATTGCAGAATATAGCATTTCAGTAATGGTCTACTGCAAAGTAGCTGATGTGTTTAATAAACTTTACTGTGCTTGAGTCTGGGAGCTACCTCCCACTTAGTTACAGAAACTGGGGATGGCAGTGGAGCATTGCAGCTGAGAATGATTTATTAACTGCCACAATTTGATATCCAGCTATTAAACACAATATGAAATGTAGAATCTAAAACCAATTATGTGACTGTTTATGTATGACATTTTTATTGTGTTGTGACATTGTTATTGCTCTTAAAGGGAGTCGGACAAACATACTTAATACTTTTGTATTGTATTGTATCAGCTTGGTGTTACGTTTGAGGAAACAAAAATTTACAGAAACACACCCTGGCATTGTTTAAAAATCTTTTAAGTTCCAGGATCTGACCCCAGATTGGGAAATTTAATGCAGTCCTCCCCGGACCCCGTTCGAACCTATTGAACAGTACATCGGTTAATATCATTTTGAGTAATCCTTTCAACAATCTAACTGATTTAGATCAGGACAAACCTCCTTGACAGCATTGTTCATTTTGGATATCAAGTTAAATACCACATTTGTGCTTGGCTATACAGTTGCTCTTTTTTCAAAGCCTAGACTTTACATTTTTATTGATATGTCTGAATGTGGTTATAACGTAATTATATGCATTTCCTTTTCCAGAGCAGAACAGATTACTTGCAATTTATTTGTTGAACGGTGAAATGTCACTGCATTTATTGCTCTCATTTAGAGGACTTAAAATGTATACGATGTAAATGACTGTGACACAATGAGATACACAGGCACAAGCAGAATAACAGTCAGACTACATGTTCATATACATATACTGTATATAACGTAGGGCAAGAAAGACGTTAAGCCAAATTACATAAGAAGAAATATCATTGTGAACGTGATATAAAAAAACAAGACATAAATGGAAGGATTATTAATGAATAGAAAAAAAAAGGCATTTAACATTTCATTTCTTAAAACAGCAAAAAATATTTTAGGTGGCAAAGTAATATGAGGTCTAATAATATACATTTTATATCACATCAAAAGAAATAGGAATGAGTGCTTTTTGAAATTTTTATTTACCTACTTTTTTAATTCACAAAACACATCGTGATCTAGCTCATGCCACGTTGCTCTACAGAGAGGTCATCATTTTCGGCAACTCTTGAAACCTACAACCGCACGCACAGACACATCATCAGGTATCAGTAATACTAAGCGGACTGGCAGAGGCCCTCTCCAATATGCGTACCAGCTGCAAGCCCAGCCTGGCAGTGTTCACGGCGGCAGACAGAGGGGGCTCTGTGGTGGAGGTCTATGTCACGCCATGAGAATGTGTGGCAGTGTGCTGTGGGTCCTGAGAAAAGAGCCTGGAGCTCCACATTATCAGTCAGCTTGATAACAGCATGGAAACACTGAGGCTAACAGGAAAGACATGCAGGGATCCTTTCCAGACCTGGCCACTGTTCTCTCCTCTGTGCCAGTAAACGTACACATAGAGCCCTGCGTGGTTGCCGCTTGGAAAGTCTTGTAATACAAACTGCTGCATGGGGGTTAAAGAGACTCAGCACAAATATGAAGGTCTCGAAATAGAAGTGCTATGTCACTCGGCGATTGATAAATTACTGGAATATTTCATAGTGTACTTAGGCAACGAATGGAAGCTTTTTGGCATTCAAAGAGAAATAATTATCAAAAAAATTAAATGGTTATTGCTGTAACATTATACATCCATTTGAAAAGGAATCTGTAATTCAGCATTTAATCTCTTGTTTGTAAGCCTTGTAAAGGCTTAATTAATTTTTATTATATGAGCACTTGTAGAAAACATATTTGTCATTTTCTATTCTTGATTCATTAAGCAGTCTCGTGTGAACATAGATGACTACACAGGATGTGTTCACTCGCTCCGATGTGAAAAACACCTCCACCACATTGACCATCCTCATGTTTTGCGCACATGATCTTACTTCCACAGCTAAACACACAGCGGGAGTGGCCATGTGAACACAGGGCTGTAATAAATAACATGTACAATTTCCCCCTTTTCCCTCCCCATCCCCCGCACCCGCCACATTAACGTGCGGAGAGGAGCAGGGCAAAACCCCCCCCTCTGTTCGTCTCCCCTACCGCCGTTTCCTTCTCAGAGGGGAAGAGTGCAGATGTGAGGAGGGTCAAATAAATAGCCGTGATTCGGCCGCAATCCCACTCTGACATCCACTTAGCCTCAGGTTCCCTCTGCCAGCAGCCACCTGTTGCTCTTCTTTAAACACTGCCTGGTGAGGAGGAAGCTCTCTCATGTGGAACTGAACCCCCACATACACTCCCAGGAACTGTAATGGCTTAAATAAAATTGTATGCGGCCTCGGCGACGTCATTTAGGCCTTTGACTGGAAAACAGAAGGAAAGACAGAAAAGGAGGGGCTGAAACACAAGAAATTCAGCCGCGTCCAGATGCTAAGGCCATCAGGTCTCTGTGAACAGATAAAAAGAGATCTACTGGAAATAGAGTCATGGGATGCAGACATCTGGTATGATTTTTGCGCTGTGAGATAGATTAAGATTGAGAACCAAAATCTATATTTTCTTTTATTCTCCAGTGCCCATGTTAGAATTTTTTTACATACAGTCTTCGAATTAATATATTATTGGGAATCAAACCTGTGAACCATTGTTTACCGGTAAACAAAATGTAATGCATTGTGTTTCAGGTTATTCTTCATGTCAAGACTGTTATAGATGTGCAGCGAGTTGGGGGAACTTTACACGGGCAACTTCAAATTACTTAAAATGCTCTTCTGATCAAACCTAATTAAACACAGGCAATTACCAAAGTGAAATTAGCAACATTTAAATGAATCCATTTACTTGATTAAAGTTAGATGATGAGAGTGAGATAAGCACAGACCAATACTGGTTGAGATGAAAGCAATAGGTCAAGATATTGAGTGTCAAGTAAAGCGCGCACACACACACATACACACGCAGTCTGAGTTGGACTGTTACAAAAAGAAAAAAAACCCACAGGTAAATAAATGAAGAGAGATGAGCGTGTCACATCCTCCCGGTCGAGCTCCACTGGGTATCGTGTAAAGCTCAAAGCTTTGCCCCTGAGTGTCGTATGCTCCCACACTGGGCCCCGGCACAGATGCTTTTGGCCTCTGGTTACAATGCAGAGAAATCCAGTCTGTTCGGACCCAGCTCTATTACTGCAGCCGGAACAAAGATTGAAGGCTGACTGCCTACCTGAAGTAAATGTAGGAGAGTCCAGATTTATGGGGCTCAGACGTGACCAAGCTGCTCTTTTATGTATGAAGCTGGCCCTACAGGGGTTCCATTAGCAGCTCTATTGTCCTTACTTCTCCGTGAACCAGGCGAACTGGGTATTTGACTAAGTGTTCTCGTGTTAACTAGTAGTGGAGCAGAACGAGCAGCCTGTGGGGGAGAGAAACTGGCCGATTGTGTTACGAAGCAGCGAGCGCCGGGCTGGGCTGCTTTGGATCTATGTGTGGGCTACTGCTAACAGTAGTAGCTGTGGAACAGCGAAGCATCTGTCACCTCTTTCAAATCCCCACGGGAGAGAAAGGTGTGTCCAGAGTTTGACCGGCCTTAGCCACAGCAGATGTCATAAAAAAAAAGTCCCAGGACGTTCATCCAATCAGTAACATTTAGCTGAGCAACAACGTCTGACCAATAATTAGCTCAAATTGACCTGTTTCTTCCTTTCTCTCATTGCCTCCTTCGCTCTCTTTTCAGGCACTGATATGAATAATGAGGCAAGGGGTTAACGGTGGGTCACACAGAGCCCCCTATCTGCCATGTTATTTATTCAGTGGAATGAGAAATTGATCACATTATTGTGTTAAGAGGGACCTGATTCGTTATAATCAGCCCGGTATTGGCAGGCTGGGCCTGCAGGCTTGGCTATTGCATTAGGGATGCTCAGGCAGCCATAGGTCACCACCGCTCAGGCCATTTTACAACTTCACGTCACCTCCATGACCTTTTGATGACCACTGACAAAGACTAAAGAAAAGCAATATGTGAGAGTGGTGTATTTGTCTCTGGGTGATCGCATGCATCTTCGTGACTCGCTTATCTATTCACACATGTTTGCAGACACCTCAAAGCAACACCATGTGGGCCAGAATTGCCTATTGGGACATAACATATAAATTATATTTCTGTCAAAATATGTAGACATATAATTATTCAGTAGGAGGAACAAGGACTAATACTCTTTAGTTAAGTTAAAGAGTCATAGCATTGTATGTTCATCACAAGATCTGCATTTACAATACTACTTGTGTAAAAGTAAAAAAAGTAAAAAATTATCCTTGCAAAGTTGTACTCATACAGTTTCCCATATTAATGTAAAAAAGTACTTAAAATATCCAATATTAAAAAAAATATACATGTATTTACACCAGATAGTTTGAGCAACTTCAATTTTGGAGAATTATGAACAATTGTGACTGAGATCATAAAAAAGCCCAAAAGTTGTGTCCCATGTAAATTTTTGTGTTGTTGAAATCTGCAAACTAGCTAGTATGTACAATCATTTGAGTAGAGTAGATTGAACAAACAATATTTCTGTATATTTCCATGTGGCACAAAATGGAAATACATTCATAGAAATACCTCAGAATTGAACCCAGAATGGCAAATGCACTGAAATGGTTTCTTTGACCATTTCTCCCCGCAACGCAGCATTTGAAAAAGTGTTTAAAGGACAACATGCCGCACGCCCCCCTCACAAACACGCACGCACGCACACACACATGCACGCACACACACATCATGCCAGCTCATTAATCAAATGGGCCTGCTGCTCTGTTTGCACTAAGCCAGAACACATTGGTTAGTGCTTGTTGATTTAACCATAACACCTCAGCACATAAAAAGACCTTGGACCGTGGATTAATCTTCAACAACAGAACTTTTCATTTCATCTGCAGACAACACCTTTTGTTATTTGTCTCAAGACTCCAGCTACTGTACTCGAGCAAAAGTTAACATCTAGTCTGACATAAACATAATGTATTTACTCATCTATCATAAAACACAGCGGTTTAACGTGCTGATCAGCTTGTTGCACCGCACTCACTCTGTTTCACAGTACAAATTAAGTGTGCTGAAGATGTTGTAGATTCTCTGTAAGTGATGCATTTCACATTAACTTTATATTTTAAGCATCAAAATCAAAAGCATCAGCTCAGAAGATTCACACTTCATTAGCTGGAACATCTTTCCAGCTTTGCAACGGCTCATTAAAATAAAATCAACAGCAGGTTTCCACACGACCGTCCACAGCAACTCTGCCATCCCTGCTGTAGTGCAAACATAATTTCAATTATTTCAATTATAGACTTCAGCTTTAAATGATAAACTAACTGGAGACTGAAGTTTATAGCTTGAGTGATGTTTTAAGTAATTACTCTTATGTTTGCTTAAGTAGGTTTTATATTTGTACACAACAGTGTGGAATTTAGTGGGCAGTGTTGCTGTAGCTTTTTTGGTATGAGCTTAAAGGAACAAATCACAATAATAGTCCTAACAGCACCTTATTATATACGGGGACAATTCCACAATGAAAGATTTGTAAAGTTTCAGGGTTATTTATTTATTTTTTTTATCTACAAAGTTCTTAAGATTTGTTTCCCTTTGGCTTTATTCTCTCTCTGGGACAGACAATCTTCATTTTAAATAGAATGTAAATGAAGCAACACCGCTGCTACTTGAGCTAAACATTTCAGTACGCTTTCCACTTCTGGAAAACACTCCTCACTTTCATCCGCCGTCTCCCCCAGATTGCTACGGCTGTTTACAGTGAAAAACATCTGCATTGAAATTATTCCACTTCCTGAGGCTTGAATAAAATCAAGTCTCCACAAAACAACAACAGGAAGAGGGCCATTTTTACAATAGTTGGGTTTAAATGTGTGCAAGAATTTGGTGGCGCCTGCATAAGCAGATAGATACCGCGTCACCAGGGACTGTTGCAAAATAACACCCCATTTACACATTAGCAGACACCAGGAGAAAACATTCAGAATGTGTACAACCAAGTCCCTCCTCGCCCATCATTTAGTAAAAGATCTGAAAAATACCAAAAGTATAAAATCATCCATTTAGTATTAACTTAACTTAGTAGTAGTAAGTAGTAACTTAAAATGAGTCAAAATGAATCAACATCTAGAGATGCAATTTCCACTTAATATCTTTATTAAAGCTTGTTTTCTTTCTCTCATTTATAGTTACATTTTCTTTTGTGTTTCTAGTTGTCTGTTAGGCACGGTCACCCTTCTTCCCACGAGTGGACATGGAAAGTGCACTAACTGGTCAATCATTAGCCAATAGCGCCTCTACATTACCTTAGGCTCCAAGGATTCGCTCCACTTTATACACACTGAGCCATGCAGAGAAAAACAAAATAAAGATAATTCACCTTTGAACCAATTTTTCAGACCGGTGCAAAGGTGGATAAATCATTAGTGAGTGGAAGGCCATGTGCGGCAGTTCATTCACTTCACTCTAATAATTCTGAACAATCATCCACTAAAGGCTTCATAACAGGAAAAAACACCATAATGTGTGTGATTCTTCTCCCATTTAATGTGGTAAATTGTCTCCTTTTTCATTTCCCAACTTCCTTTTTTCCCCTAATGAGTCAAGCTTGCCTTGGGACGTACAGCAGCCTGGCGTCAGCGACAAGACCACAGGTAGTGGTGTAAACAATCCCCTTTACTCTTCACGCTGCGTGAAACTTACTTAAAAATGTCTCAGCGTCCCATTTACACAAGCCATTGTACCCGCAGAATTAATTTTAGGGGCTTACAATTAAGACATTGAGGAATTTCTTTCGACATGAGACGAGGCAAGCGACCTCATTCTTCCCCAAAGGCAGCTTGAGGAAACCGTGCGCACGTAGACCTCTTGCGGCTACTCGGATGTGTTAAACTATATCTAAAGCTTATGCCTCATTCATATACTGTTTACCTTGTCGATAAATCACCTCGTGCCCCTAGTGACAAGTAATGACAGAAGGCTAAAGAGTGGGATTGTAGGGAGAAAAGCAGTTTGCATTTTAAATCCTGTAAAGTAAAACTGATTGTTGTTCTAAATCATGGTAATTATAGAAATTTGATATAATGAGCCTTTATGGATTGTCTCTAATAAAAACCTGGTTATGCTCTGGTCGCCGTTGGCCAAGTTAGGGTGCATGATAGCAAAGATACTGTTGCACCATGAGCACTGATTGTAGTCTATCTTGTTACATTTCTGTGTGTTTTTACAATAAGTAGCAATATACAAAAAATACCACCCCCCTAATAAATACATAAATAAATGAGGTAGCAGAGTTGAATCAGGGTTCTGATATTGTAAAAAGGACTTAAATGTTCAAAAAAAATACCTCGCTGCTGCTTTGTACAAACTTTGGTAGTTAGTGTGTTTCCAGAACATTTTCCTGCTTCAAACAAACAATAGTATTTGATGTCTGTATCTTTGTTGTGTGTTGTGGTTCATTCTGCGCTTTTTCCTTCTATATCCTGTAGCCAAACTCTTCACTCAACTATTAGTAGAAATACAAAAGTTGAATAATACCTCCATTACATAAATAAACAAAATTGACTAATTTTGTACTTTGCGATGATGTCACAAAATAAGGAAAATCCATGGAAGAGGAGATGTGAGGTTTTTCAGTTGACAGCGTGAAAACTTCATATGAAAAAATTTTGTGCTTAGGATGGAATAAAGAACATTTTTTATTATTAAACAAATATGTTCCTTTTCCCTAAAATTAGGATAGAAGGTTTTAAAAGTGTTACATGAAAATGTAGCTCCACTATCTTCACTACCCAGGAGTAAGTAGTTCAGCTCATTCCATTTGTGTAAATAGAATTTTGTCATTGAAATTGATTCATTTTATTGCGGCATTATACTGAAATGTAAATCATTTCAGACAGATGGCACGGACCTAAAAAGAGTTTCAGCCTCCCCAGATGGCCGACCAGGTGAATGTGTGTTTACAGGCCTGGAGAGGCCTAACACAGTTTTCCCACTCCAGAGGACATCAGATTTTACTCAGCACATACTGCAGTCTACTAGACACCGTCGTGCCACATTCCTCATAGTTACAATTAAGTGTTCACATGATACCCTCTTCAAAAAGAGAGCACGGCAGACCTGAGCCACACGTCACGCACGGGCGTGATGGATAATCTCAAACATTTCATCTAAGTTACATCATAGCCGTGATAGCCAAAAGATCTTGCATTTAATCTAATCTGAATCTATCTCTTGTCACCTCTTTCCAGCCACTGCATGCATTATGCACCGATGAATTAAGTGCATATGAAACTGTCGGTGACACAAATACACCTGTGTCTAATGATTGACGCACAACAGTATCATATCTCTGTGTATCCTGATGCTGTGGCTCAGTTACACCTCTGAGGAAAAGCACCTGCTGTGACAGAAGCCATCAGGGTCACGACACTGAATTTCTCAGCTACAGGGGGTGCTGAGGGTCAATTTGTTTCTCTGAGGTTTTCCTCAATCACCCTCACTAAACAGCACCCTGGATCAATTAATGCTTGACACAACAGCACAGATGGTCAGGCATATACACAGAGTGCAAAAAATAACAAGCAACAAAAGTCATTTTGGAAAAAAAAAACTATTGCAGTGTTAAATGACAAAAAAAAAAAATCTGGATTTTTCCTCTGGGCTTTTCTTGCTCTCAGCTATTATTAAAGATGCCACACTCCTCTAATAGTTCATGCACTCTCTTCCCTCTTCAACCTCTTATTATTTTTATTATTCTATCTTGTGTAATCTGTAAAATAATTACAATCATAATGGACTGTAGTCATGTAGAAATTAGCAGAATATTTCAGACCTGAAATGTCCAGTCACTATAAATCCGTCCACCCACCCAAGCATCCGTCGTTCCTTGGGCAGGGTCAGTGAAGGGGGTTGGCTGCAGTGACAGTCATTGAGTTACTGGTATGGTACACCGTATACAGCTCTACGTGTTCAATCAGTTAATTTACACCTCTCTTACTTAATCTATGCAAAATGTATAAGATGCACTCTCATTTAACAGTTACTGGCTTACAGTATGGGACATGTATGGTGGTGCTTTGTGTAATCAGGCCTGTTGCTGTGTTTTTACACCCGTGTTAACCTGGTAAGGTCACCATGGGGCCCACACAGAGTCTGAAAGGACTAAGGCACTCTGAGAAAGGAGATATGCAGACACATTTACGATGGTCCTGCCTAGTAAAGCTGGAGTTTGTCTGCAAGTGAAGTGTTGAATAAAGGACTTTCTCACTTTCAGAAGGCTGGGGGTCATCGTGCCACCCAGAGCTGTGCTCCTCTAAATTAGCTATGAAATACATATGTGTCACATTTATGGTTCCAATGCAATTAAAAGTGAGGGAGGGTTTTCATCCAGGTTATTTTTTTGTTGTAAACTGTATTTTAAGGCATATTTAAGAGATATTACGCACAAAACTTAAGAATTAGTAACACTATCCCTCTTTGAGCAATCTGTCTTTTGTCTCTCTTCTTTGTGTGTCCAGGCGGATATGTCCTATTCAATGTCACTAAGGATAACTCAGACCTCATGCACTGATGTCATGAGCAAACGTTTCCATAAATTCCAAATTGTTTAAATATGGTCCAAGGCCTGTACATTCAAAGGCAGATTCAGAGGCTGAAAGCGTTCAAGTAAAACATCTTGTCAGTCTCAGTTCAGTTTTTAATTTTTAATTTTATTTGCTTCTTATCACCTTCTTAATCTGTTTTAGAAACCAAATCCATTGTAGGAGGGGAGGCCCTAGACTCCATATTATGTAATGTGTAGAGCTGGTACACTCTGCATACACATTATTTTCCCAAGAAGTGTTTACCAAATAGCTGTTATTTCCACACATGGTGTTGTAAAATTTAACAACCAAAAGTGCTTACATGCACTTGTCTGTATGATATCACTGTGAAAGTATGGAAGTGGAACTGACTGCTTTTACATTTTTGGTCATGGTCCTCTGGCGGCACATGGCCCCATTGTCAAAGTGGGATTATCAGTAGCGGCCTCACACAAAAGGAAATGCTTGTGCAGCTACAGTAACAGAAGGATAAAATCAGCCGTGTGATGATGGGGGTGACACATTTGTTTGGCTGTAATGAAAATAAGCCCATTGATGGGGCATTCAGTCGCAGGCTCGAGCCCTCCGCCTCACATCCTGTCTCTTTATCCTTCATACAAGTGGCAGACAGATAGCGGCACAGGGATATTGCAGCAGTCAGTGTGTGAGGGACTCAGTGTGTGTGTGTGTGTCAGTGGGGAGAGGGAGCAGAACTGTCAGCCTGTCACTTTGTGTATGCTGCTGATGTGTATGACAAAACTGTTGTCCACTAGCTAATCAGTTTCTGTTCATCTACAGGTTTTCTGTGCATTAAATTGCCACACAAAGTGACTTGAGTAAAATAAGAACAAGTGAATACATTTTATATTCATTTACTCCCTTCATCGTAACATAATTTTATACTTCACTGGAGGTTCAGTAGTAAAGTACGGGCATTTTAGCTCCACCAACGAGGTGATGTTTAACAAATGTCTGCTGGTGACTTACTTGTTTGATAGCAAAATTATTCAAAGTTATGAATGGATTTTGACAGTACTTGTTAGAAGGCTGGGGCACGGCCTAGGAAAGAACCATTCAGGGCTTCTATGACAGTAGCTAGATACTATGCGAATATGTGACAGCTTAGTCCGTCAATTATCAGTGTACTTGGGAAGAGTAAGATTCCAAGGCAGAATATACTGCAGGCACCAAAAAAGCCGTGGTAAGTTAGGACAGGAAATACTGTGTCCAATTATGTGGCTCGGCAGTTTCACGATGGCACCGCCTGATGTCCACTGGGCCCGATGATGGGTGAAGACATCATTTAAATTTCTGGGCTATCATTGGAATGCTCACCCAGTGTGTCAAACATACAACCATGTGTATTGATTTAAAAAAAGGAAATTGGATGCACGTGTGGATCCAGTAATTAAAAAAATGATTTCTTTGGCAATGTCTTCAAAAGTAATACATGAATGTACATGATCAAATAAAAATCAGGCATAATTTATTCCATGATAGACTAGCAGTAGATGCGTTTGGTCCACATCTGGGTAAAGATCCAGACTAAAATATATGCTTTGACAGTGGGTAATTTAACGGGACGTGTCTTTTTAAATTGCCATTGCTCTCATGATGTGAAATTCTTCGCAGAATAGAATGTGCATATAAAATCACACAAACCATTAACAGTATCTGACTCAACTATCTGACTCTTTAGAACAAACTCTCTCTGTCTGTCTGTCTGTTTATAAACTAGCTAATTAATTAATTTTCTTGTTATTTAAATACGGTTGGTGTGGCAGTGGAGAGAAACCGACAAATGCTGAAACGTTGTTTTATTATCTGAAATTTCAAGAAAAAGGCCTTTTATGGACCACTAATTTGTACTTGTTGTTTTGTTCTGCTTCGGCCCGTATATTTTAACAGCTTGTTCGGCTTTGGTAGAGGTATGTGCTCTAATAAGTCCTCAATTACAAAAATAGCAATTAGTGAAACAATACAAAAATATGTTAAGATTCTCAGCTGTTATTTCAAACAACTTGTGAAGTCCAAAAGATATAAACCTTCAAATTTACTGAGGCAGCCTTGATGTTTTTAGATTATATTTGAAGAATAATGCTTGTGTTTTTAGGGGCCCTCTTGCCATCCATATCACTCTTTCCTTCTTGCGGAGACATGGCAGAAGACCACAGAGCAGTTGATAAATAATCAGGCCTGATAGAAAAACCCAGAGCTCAACAGAACTGTTTGATCCTGGGATAGTGGCTCTGACTCACCCCTCTATGTGTTTCAGCCACTGGGCATACGAACACACACACATGGTGGGAACATCCCTACAGGAAACCTGTCTTCAGTGTGCCACAGGGTAACTAGATGACTTCAGACTCCCTGTATCTGTCAGAAATCTGTGTTCGCCACATCCCACCCACTCCACCAAAGCCCTAGGCTCAGACTCAGACACACACAGGATTCAGATCCGTGTTCACAGCCGCCACTGTCTCAGTAGCTGCATGCAGCTGTTGTGTAAGAGCTTCTGAAGTGGCTCGGCAAACACGACAGTGATGGTAGTAGACCTTCGACCGCAGGACTAGCATCTGCACAGAAATTACCATCAATGTTATCATATTGCCGAGTACATACAAGACTAACATTTGTCTTGTGTGGACTTCACACGTCTTCTCATTGAGGATGTAGATCTATTCCATTATTGAGGGACTTATCAGTGAAAAATCCCAAGTTGTATAGGGTGATAAGCTGCATCATATTCTTAAAAACGGGGTGTTTGTATTTGCAGTGTTCACTTATATGCACCAACCTCTCGCTCTTGTAAATAGGCTCTTTTATCGTTACACTTTTAAATACTTGTTTTTTTAATTCTTTCTTGTAATTTATTCATTAATTTATTTCAGTTGTTGCTCTTCATTTTACGTCTTCCTGTCCAAATCTCCCCATTATAGAGATGACATAAAAACAGGACTGCAAAGAATTTATTTATACAGGCTGTGCATATAAAAATAGAACTTTAATCTTGAATTAGAGATATGACCAAATACAAGTGAATTATTCAGACCTGAACCAGTGATTATTTTGGCAGTAATATGCTTTTTTTTGTAGTACTAGCCTTTTTATTCTCAAGTAAATTATATCAGGTATAATGAACTATATCATCATTTCGTCTGTTTGTCAGCTAATCCCAACATAAAATAAAACTACTATACCTGTTTTGCCATTTTTACATTGCTGATTAAGGAAACATTTTTACAGCAGTGAAAAAACAAACAAGGTCAAATTTAGTTTATTGATTCTCTTTGTAGGACATTAGTGGTTTGAGATAGTTTTTCTGGGTGGGGCGACCATTTGCTGTATATTTGTACAACAGAATGCATCACAAAGAGATACAGATGGTGGATAGACTTTATGCAGCTGATTGACATGTCTGTGGGACAACCTTTAACTACTCAATGAAAGATTTTATTAGCTGATCTAAAATCCTGGCATTAGAGATGTTTTCACTGAAAAATGTTGAGGTACACAATATCAGCCATTTTATATTCTGTTGAAAAATGCATATTATAAATAAATAGATCTGAGATGAGCTGTGAAGGAGAATGGTTGGAAAAAAAAAAGAAAACAAAAGCAGGCAAAAAAACTAAAAATTGCGATGGCCCCTTAAAACTGCAAATGGAATTGAATTAATGACATTTTCAAAAGAGGATCTTTCATACACACCCCACCCCCTCCCCAAATGTCTGTGAACACTCCGACATGGTGTTGGTGGTATTAAGTGTTACACAGGGGTCCATTTCCCTCTCCGCTCTCTGAGTGAAACACACCCGCTGTGGCGAGGCTGCCCCTTGGCTCCATGTGTGACAGTAATTTTACACAGCCGAGGCCCTCGGTCCCGGAGGTGGGCCATTAAAGTTCA
>OMNV01020178.1:0-10295 GCA_900303265.1 Brotula barbata | reverse complement strand
GGACTCGTCCAGGAAGCATCATAATGATGAGGGAGCAGAACGTTTACCGTCAGTCAGTGTTTGTAACAGTCAGTCAGTGTGTGTATCAGTCAGTCAGTCAGTCAGCCAGTCAGTCAGTGTGTGTATCGGTCAGTCAGTGTGTGTATCAGTCAGTCAGTGTGTGTATCAGTCAGTCAGTGTTTGTAACAGTCAGTCAGTCAGTCAGCGTGTGTAACAGTCAGTCAGTGTGTGTATCAGTCAGTCAGTCAGTCAGTCAATGAGTGTAACAGTCAGTCAGTGTGTGTATCAGTCAGTCAGTGTGTGTAACAGTTAGTCAGTCAGTCAGTGTGTGTAACAGTCAGTCAGTGAGTGTAAGAGTCAGTCAGTGTGTGTATCAGTCAGTCAGTGAGTGTAACAGTCAGTCAGTGCGTGTATCAATCAGTCAGTGTGTGTATCAGTCAGTCAGTGTTTGTAACAGTCAGTCAGTCAGTGTGTGTATCGGTCAGTCAGTGTGTGTATGAGTCAGTCAGTGTGTGTAACAGTCAGACCAGGATCAGGTGGACCATACTGATCCATATTGTGCTGTTTGCTTTGTCATGGCTGTCCGAGTTGTGCTACGTGAGCCGAATTGTGATGTGAAGCTGCTTGTCTTCAACCTACAAGGAATATTGATTGGAGTGTAAATACATGCACTGATGCTCACACACACACACGCACAGAGGCGGAGACCAGGTGCACAAGACAGATGATAGATGGACATGGACAGCTGGACGCAGACCGCAGGGAGACATGGGACAAAGTTGATTACTTCTTGGCTCTAAAGAAGTCAGCACAGGAGGATACAAACAGCAGGAGCAGCTTCAGGCTTTGGAGGAAAGATAACAGGTAATAAAATGTTCTTTAAGGCTCGGAGAGAGACTTTATTTACTGACAGATAAAAGTAATACAGAAGAAACATCTGCAGGAGACACACCAAGACACTCCGAGACACTCCAAGACACTCCAAGACACATCAAGATACTCAAAGACACTCCGAGACACTCCAAGACACTCCAAGACACATCAAGACACTCAAAGACACTCAAACACACACCAAGACACACCAAGACACTCAAAGACACTCAAACACACACAAGGACACACCAAGACACTCCAAGACACTCCAAGACACTCTGAGATACACCAACACACTCTGAGACACACCAAGACACTCAAAGACACATAAAGACACTCCGAGACACTCCAATACACTATGAGACACTCTGAGACACTCCAAGACACTCCAAATACACTCCAAGACACTCTGAGACAATCTGAGACACTCCGAGACAATCCAAGATACACTGAGACCCTCTGAGACACTCTAATACACACTGAGACACTCTAAGACACTCTAAGACACTCCAAGACACTCTGATACACTCTGAGACACTCCAAGTTACACTCCAAGATACACTGAGACACTCTGAGACAGTCCAAGATACTCTGAGACACTCTGAAACACTCCAAGACACTCTGAAACACTCCAAGACACTCCAAGACACATCAAGACACTCCAAGACACTCAGAGGCACTCCAAGACACTCCAAGACACTCCTCTGACTCTTATGTGCTGCAGACTTAATAAGAGAATAAATTTTTGTTCCGTCATCCATCCATCCAGCATTCATCCATCCGTCATCCATCCATCTTCCGTCATCCATCCATCATCCATCATCCTTCCTTCATCCATCATCCGTCATCATCTGTTGTTCATCCATCCATCCATCCATCCATCCATCATCATCTGTACATCATCCACCCATCATCATTATCCATCATCCATCCATCATAGAACATCATCTGTACATCATCATCCATCATCATCCATCCATCATCCATCCATCATCCATCATCATCTGTACATCATCATCCATCATCATCCATCCATCATCCTTCATCATCTGTTGTTCATCTATCCATCCATCCATCATCCATCCATCATCATCTGTACATCATCCACCATCATCATCCATCCATCATCCATTCATCATTCATCCATCATCCAACATCATCTGCATATCATTATCCATCATCATCCATCATCTTCCATCCATCATCCATCCATCATCCATCCACCCATCTAACCATCATTCATCCATCCATCCATCATTCATCCATCCATCCGTCATCCATCCATCTTCCATCCATCCATCCATCATCCTTCCTTCATCCATCATCCGTCATCATCTGTTGTTCATCCATCCATCCATCCATCCATCCATCATCATCTGTACATCATCCACCCATCATCATTATCCATCATCCATCCATCATAGAACATCATCTGTACATCATCATGCATCATCATCCATCCATCATCCATCATCATCCTTCATCATCTGTTGTTCATCCATCATCCATCTATCATCATCCGTCCATCATCCATTCATCATTCATCCATCAGCCAACATCATCTGTACATCATCATCCATCATCATCCATCCATCATCCATCCATCATCCATCATCATCTGTACATCATCATCCATCATCATCCATCCATCATCCTTCATCATCTGTTGTTCATCTATCCATCCATCCATCATCCATCCATCATCCATCACCTTTCATCATCTGTTGTTCATCCATCATCCATTCATTTAACATCCATCCATCATCCATCATCCTTCATCATCTGTTGTTCATCCATCATCCATCCATCATCATCTGTACATCATCCACCATCATCATCCATCCATCATCCATTCATCATTCATCCATCATCCAACATCATCTGCATATCATTATCCATCATCATCCATCATCATCCATCCATCATCCATCCATCATCAATCCATCATCTGCATATCATTATCCATCATCATCCATCATCATCCATCCATCATCCATCCATCATCAATCCATCATCCATCAACATCTGTACATCATCATCCATCAGCATCCATCCATCATCCATCCTTCATCATCTGTTGTTCATCCATCCATCCATCCATCATCATCTGTTTTTCATCCATCATCCATCCATCATCATCTGTACGTCATGCACCCATCATCATCATCCATCATCCATCCATCATCCATCCATCATCCAACATCATCATCCATCATCATCCATCATCATCAATCCATCATCCATCATCATCTGTACATCATCATCCATCATCATCCATCCATCATCCATCCATTCATCATCATCTGTCCTTTTCTTTAAATTTATTGTTATTGTCCCATGGCAGTGAAATTCTTGCAGCTTGTTCTCTAAAACAAAAACAGAATGTAGGTAAGAAAAGAATCAATCCATTTTAAGAAAAGAAAGAGAAAAAAATATATCCACCAATCTCCCCCTCAGTGTTTTCTCTTTAAACCAAAACTCATTAGACGTTATCAAGGTTTTTAAAATTCTATTAGGTCCAGCGCCCAAATGATAGTAAATCAAGTGGCGCTGTAAGAATTGAAACCATGAATAGCGCTAATTAAACAAGCCTCATCAAAACATTCTTATTACAGGCATTATTGGACAGTTCCCAGCATGCCTCCCTCTAAATGCTTTACCTCAAACAACTTGTTAAATGGAGCTGAAATCCTGGAGGCCACCCTCACTAATGTGGCACTTTGCTGTGATTTAAAAAGAACACGCTTTCAAATCCCCATCTGAATGAAAATGACCTGCTGTCCTCCCCAAGTCGAGCTGACTCAGCACTTTACTGACGATCCCTCATATGTTCATCGCACATGGCCGCCATGTGTTTTTTGTTTGTTTTTGTTTGTCTTCAAGAATCACTGATAAACAGATAAAATGATGTTTTGCAGGGATTCTTTCCCTCTGCTGTTGAAAACTCTACGACGGCGTATCAGGACTAACATAAGTCAAACAGGAAATACATCATGGAACCTAATTTTCTGGATTATAAAGTCACAAATATAGGAGAAAAAAATCTTGGATATTATCTGAGATTATAAACATGCAAATGTGCGAGAAACAAAACATTTGTAAAATCAAAAAAAGTATGTTCAGCGAACCGGACCCACTGTGTGCCCAGACTGGATGACATCATCAAATTATACTTTGCTGTTGGATTTAGCTTGGCGAAAATGATTTCAGCCAGAAATCACCATTTTATAATCAGCAAAAAACACTGCCATGAACTATATACAAGTTTACATTCTCACAAATTTGCAACTTTATAATCTCAGGCAATATCAAAAAAATTTCAGCCACTTTTGTAACTTTATAATCTCTTTATAATTTCTATTTTTTTCCCCATGCAATTTTACAACTTTAAAATCTCAGTGTATGAATGTCTTTTTCTTCATTTATTTGTGAGTTTTCTCTCCCATATTTGTGACCTCGTTAGCTAAGAATTTATTTTTTTTCTTAATTTTTTCTTCATTTACACTTTAATTTCTGAAATTATAGAGTGTAACCACTAATCTTATATTGTTTTTGTTTTTTTTACCTACAGTGACCCAAATATGAAGTCGTAAAAATCTGATTCTATGTTTCCTTTTTCTTATTTTGGAAAAACAACACTAAATATTTCACAGCATTGCATAAATTGAGTTTGACCGGTGTTAAAGCTGCTCTCTCTGTGTGTGTGTGTCCAGTTGCTGTCCTTAACATCTTACGGCTTACACTGGAATTTTACGTCAAGTCATTTTTTTGCTGCTAAAACACACATTGTACGTTTTAAACATCTTCTTTTATGTTGCTTTTAATCAATGTTACAGCTGTTTTTATCATTTTAATGAAGTTTTTAAAGTGCACCATGCTGGTAATTGAACAACAAATCTGCAGAGTAAAAAGCCACAGGTATGAGAAACGATGACTTCCAGACGGTTCTCTGACTGAATGATATTTGTGTCTAAACCTCCTTTGTGAATGGAGCGTCCTACATAAATAAATTGATTTGTGTCTTATAAATATTTAATCACAGCTCTATATTTACACACGTATATGAGCTTGATCTGGCTCACGCTGTAATCAGATATCGATCACACAGATGAAGTCGACTGTGGAAGTCCGGTTGCTTCGTCTTCCTGCCTCCCGTCGCTGTCATTAATAAAGTTATGGGAGTAAAGTCTTAAAGTGAGGAGGAAGAGCCGTAACCACCCAGAGAAGGAGGCCTGATCACTGTGACTCACAGACAGATGCTGATGTACGCCCTAACATGAGTGACATCATCTGATTTGGAGAGAAAAATGTCAGAAAAGTGTCAAATATTTCACTGTTACATCAGTTTTCAAAATCATAACCTCATAAATCTGAAGCGACGGTAATAAAAGAGTTCTTCAGTCGGCGTTGGATCGTCTCCTCCTGTGAAGTCAGTCTGCAGTGGGGCTGCTAACAGTTCACTTCTGTTTTCCTGTCAGTTTTCTGGAAAACACACCCATCTGACTGCTGACGGGAATTCATTTGCATCAAAAGGCCCTAGGTCTGCTGACTCTGACGAGCTCCTCATCCTCCGCTCTCCTTACTCTTCACCACCAATCCAAGAGTCCACCTCTTCACACCATCCATGGTTTATCTAATCAGAGGCTATGGAAGACGTTTCACTCTGCTTCTTCAACTTACAGTCCATGTCTCCGTGTCTTTCCAAAACATCTGTGGCAGCGGTTTGACCACTTACAGTTTAGATTTTACAGCAGACGCTCATGGATTTCAGTGATGCAGCCTGAGGTTCATCCAAGACTGTTACATCCTATAAGGCCCTGAATCCAACAAACGGGCAAAAATTCAACCCATTCCAAGCACATTAATGTATGTGTGAGTGTGTGTGTGTGTGTGCTGAGGAGCAGATGATGCCTTGAACTGACGCCTATTGAAACCTCACTGACAAGAATGCGACATGTCCAGTGGCAGAGTACACACGTGTTGAGTCATCCACGCACACACACACACACACACGTCAGCAAAGAATAGAAATAATAATATTGTGGAACTTATTATTTTAGTGTTTCCTGATAACTGATGCCAAAAGTGGAAGTCAGCTCTCAAACATGGTTCGTGTTGTTCGAGCTGGATGATATAAAAAATGCAGATGAAAGGGTGAATCCCACAGTGTCGGGGGCGTGGAATACTTTCCGTACATGATCTTACAGTAACAACTGTGCCATTTGCTAACAAAATTACTGACAACATTCCCACGGGCAGCTCACATTCCTACGGAATTACTCTTCAATCTCTGGGAGATGGACTGGTAGTTTAGAGGCCACGCCCACAGCCTACAACCAGCTTAACCTCGCCACAGAGAAAGAGAGAGAGAGGAGAGAGACAGAGAGAGAGAGAAAGGAGAGAGAGAGAGACAGACAGACAGAGAGAGAGAGGGAAAGAGAGGAGAGAGAGAGGAGAGAGAGAGAGAGAGAGAGAGGGAGAGATTTTACATAAGAGGATGAAAGCCGAAAACAATGCTGAATTTGCATGAATTTCTATGTGTTTGTGTGTGTGTGTGTGTGTGCCAGCGTGTGTGTGTGCCAGCGTGTGTGTGTGCCAGCGTGTGTGTGTATTATAGTTTGCACGGCAGCTCACCTGCTAAAAATGTTGAGCACGCACAAACACACACGGACACAGGAACCAGATGTAGAGCGACGAGGCCAGATTAATACAAAAGACGATAGAGGGAGAGAGAGAGAGAGATTAAATCTATAATATACAAGAAAAAATAAGTGAATCAAAGACAAATATGTCATATTCGCATTGATTATACTGATCTATTTACTGATCTCTATATCTTGTAGTCCAGTTTAATCCTCCTCAGATTAGGGGCCTACAGTCTGTTGTTTTATCAACATCTGTGACAGTAATGAACTATTCCACATAACCGGTGTTTCCCTCTTATCCAAGATAAGATCTCAACATCCCAACACTCCCAGTCACACCTGAGAGAGGGATCCTTACTGGGATTAAGGCTCTGAAGGAGATCAAGGGAATCATGGGAAATATCAGCACGGCCAATCAGATGGTGTGTTTGATGCTGCTGTTTGTGCGAGGACTCGTGTGTGTTTTCCACATAAAAGTCAGCACTCGAAACATCAACACGCTGCACGAGATACCAGAATAGAACAGGAGGATGTGTGTGTGTGTGTGTGTGTCGGGAAGCAGCAGAGACAGAAACAGATAATTACTGTCTGCATTACTTTACATAATTATATATTTTTGACCCTATGGAATTGTTATCCTGCTCTGATTAAAACGGTTTAAAAATAAACATGGATGAAATGAGCAGAAAGGTCCTGAATCTGCACTTTGTTTATCCTCAACAAAAAGCCACCAGAAGATGTGGTTAGCGGCTACGTGCGTGTGTGTGTGTGTGTGTGTGTGTGTTCTATAAACCCCCATCCATAGAGAGCTCCTAACCACAGGTGTTTCTCCAAACGACCGTTTCCTGTCAGTAATTATACGAAGCAGGTTTACGCTCAATAAAGACGTGTTACATTTGTCAACACAAAAAGTTAGCATTAAGTACACAAAAGTACACACAAACACACACTGGGTTGTTCAGAGATGAACCTGCTGTTATGAAGGTATCTCTGTTCTGGAATGATAAGAAAATAAAGATAAATTGCTGAAACGCTCTGTTTTCATGGATTTCCTCCCATTCCAGACTCATCTGAATCATCCTGAGGTCACCAGATAACACCTGTCCCTGTATGGTACACACACACACACACACACACACATACTCCACACCACTCTGCTGGCACCACAGAAACACACACACACACACATGAACAGAGAGACTCACAGTATCCACATACTCCCACCCTCCGTGTGTGTGATGTGTTCAAGTATGACTGCGGGGGTCCGGCTGGGTACCAGCTGTGATGTTGCGTGTTGCATGTTGTGGTGCAGCTGGATAAAATAGAGATAAAAAAACGTACAGTCTGTCATGCAATTCATAAATGGAACAAAAAGACACAACAACAAACAAAGTAATAACAGAGTAATAACAGATCATATCAGCTGTAGATCATTCAGATCACATCACACACACACACACAGACACACACACACACTGCATCTTACACATTTCCTATTTATGCCTCTGTGTGTGTGTGTGAGTGTGTGTGTGTGTGTGTGTGTTTTGGTTGAGAGAGATAATCCCTCCATTATGAGCTCCTTTGAAAAGGATGATGCCACTTATGATGTAATCACATTCACACTCACGTACATCTGTGAACACATGGATGTACAGAAAAAGAGAGAGAGCAACGAGATTATATAAAATGATACCAATTAAACACACACACACACACACACACAGACACACGGCAAACAGCTGCCAACCGACAGAAACAGCTGTTGATGGTCACCACGGCATGAGATTAAACTTAAACAGGATGAGGAGGGAGAAGATGAAGAATGAGGACGAGGAGGAGGAGGGAGGGAGAGGACGAGGTAGAGAGAGGATGAGTAAGAGAGGAAGAAAGAAACAGAGGTGGAGGGACAACGATGGGAAAGAGAGAGAGAGAGAGAGAGAGCAATGAGTCACGGGTGAGGAGGAATGAGAAGAAGATGAGATGGAGTGTGTGATCGGAGATGAATTAGAGAGAGAGAGAGAGTAATTCTGTTCTCCCATTGACGTGAATGAGCTGATGAAAGAGAAACACGGAGACTACGCTGAGTAAAGTTCCCGTTCAAATGAATGTGAATGTCTGAAAGCTGCAGCAGGTGCATGAATCCGCTGCTCCTCCAGTCATTTATCAATTATAGAGCGAGCGCAATTTGGCTGATCAAATGGAATCCAATGTCTCCCTCCACACACACACACACACACGCGCGCACATGCACACACACACACACACACTGTGAAAGAGAATAGACGAAGACGAAGACGAAGGCCGACATCAGAGGATAAAAGAGCTCAAAGTCCTGACTGAGTAAAAATATCAGCTTTAAAACTGAGTTAGATAAAGGAAAAACTGAGACAAAATAAAAAAGATAAAAAAAAAATAAAGTCCCTCAGCTGCTGATGATAATTTTACTTCAGTATCAAAAAAAATATTTTGGGCGTCAAATCTGTGCTTAAATATTGAAGCTCAAAGTAAAAGACTTTCTGGACCTCCCTGTGGTATTTATACATTTATCCACATTCTGTGAAAAGCAAGTCACGAACATCGGAGGGTTCAAATCCCACAAGGGCCAACTGTGCTAAAAGGCACTTAGGATGAAGGAGCCATGAGAGCCTGCTGGTCCAGTGTCAGGCTCTGGACCGGATGCTAAGACTTTTTTAAAACTACTTTGTGTCTTGTAAAAAGTCCAAATGAGACCTGGACCTGGACCTGGAAGCTGTGACCTGTGACCCGTCCACGTGTCCCCCTGAGCCTTGACGTCCCCCTCTGTGTTCTCTCCGACTGACCCCAGTGCTCCTGGGGGGTGTTGGGGTTATTTTTCAGGTTATCTGCTGCCTATCGTGGTCTTATCATTAAAGCTGCTGAGCTTGAGCCACCGGTACGAGAATCATAAAGTGATGAAATATGGACTGGCAGGTAGGTTCAACACACCAAGACCAAGACCAAGACCAAGACCAAGACCAAGACCAAGACCAAGACCAAAACCAAGACCAAGAATAACATAAACCACAACAAACACTCAAACAAATGTAGGGACACAGGGGGCGAGTCCAATTCATTTACATCGTGTCTTCATGGAAGATGTCCCATGGTGCTTTGCATGGCAGGCACAGGATCCATATACTGTATATACTGTATATATCATATATCTACAGTCCTGGTCTAAAGTCCTGGTCCCCCTATCCAACCTGGTGTTTGTGTTCTTTTTCTGACAGTAAATAGTGATGAAAGTAGAACAAATCCAGATGTTATCAATGACATTAATTAGGGCTCCATTCCATTTAGGATGAAGAGAGCCTGGTTCAAAGGGGGGTCCCACTAAATCCTGGACCCTTTAGCCGGTAGAAGATGTTCTTTTCTCATTTTTAATACTGAACACACATTTCCTGATCTAATAAAGACATAGATAGACTTGATAAAACTACAAATCTAATGGGGGACCAAGACTTTGGACCAGTACTGTATATATATGTATATACATATATACAGTATATACTGTATATAATTCAATTCAATTTTATTTATATAGCGCCAAATCACAACAAAAGTTATCTCATGGCACTTTACAGGTAAAGCAGATCAAGATCAAACTCTTGAATATATAGAGACCCAACATTCCCCCATGAGCAAGCACTTGGCGACAGGGGCAAGGAAAAACTCCCCTTTTAAAGGGAAGAAACCTTGAACAGAACCTGGCTCTAGGAGGGCGGCCATCTGCCTTGACGGGTTGGGTTGAGAGAGAAA
>OMNV01020173.1:8077-26849 GCA_900303265.1 Brotula barbata | reverse complement strand
TACAGCACCGAGTACACTCCGCCGTACCTCTGTTACAGCACCGAGTACACTCCGCCGTACCTCTGTTACAGCACCGAGTACACTCCGCCGTACCTCTGTTACAGCACCGAGTACACACCGCCGTACCTCTGTTACAGCACCGAGTACACACCGCCGTACCTCTGTTACAGCACCGAGTACACACCGCCGTACCTCTGTTACAGCAGAGTACACACCGCCGTACCTCTGTTACAGCACCGAGTACACACTGCTTTACCTCTACCACAGGTGTCAGGTTCAACTGTTGAACCTGTCCCTTTAGGACACATGGACTCTTAGAGGTCAGAGGACCAGGAAACCTCCTGGCTGAGTTCGACATGCTTTCTCGTTATTGACACTGTGTGTTTTTTGTTTGTGTGTGTCTCCGGGTCAGTGTGAGGTCAGAATCAATTGTTTGTGTGCACACTGTGACAAAGGACTATTCTATACATATATATGTTACCTTTAGTAGGATTCAAATGAAGTGCAGGTACACAATATTTATACTGAAGCAGGACAATTATGGTAAACTTAATTACCCGAGGTAACGAAGTGCCATGAGATAACCTTTGTTGTGATTTGGCGCTATAGAAATAAATTGAAATGAAATTGAATAGCGAACTGAATATTGGGTATTGACTTCCCAGTCCAGTATTAGAGGTGAGGGTCGTGAGTTTGTGTGTTTGCTTCATCTGATCAGGTGGATGGACCCGAGGCCTTCTCAGGGGTTCCTGTCCCACTTTTAATCTGTTTGTCTTTCTGCTTGTCTCTTTAAAACTGTTACTGTAGATGAAGAGAAGTCTTCACAGGTAACAGGCATTGGACAAAAACAAAACTTGGTTAAAACCCTTCAAGTCCATTTTTAGTTAACTTGAAGTCAATTGGTTCAGGGTTAATTTAAGGACTTAAGATACCTTGAGGGGGGCTTTTTTACATCACTAATCCATTCATAATTGGTGTAGCATGTGCAGAATCTAGTCATTTGTTGAGAAGTGGTGATTAACAAGAATCCTAAAATCCATTGCAGTAAGCCTCACTTTTCTCAGCTTTTAAACATTTGTTTGAGATATGTTGGAGATCATTTTACATATTTCCCCAGAATGAATCCTTTGTTTTTGAAGGTGGTCCATGGGCATTTAATAGAACCCAATCAACAAAACAAGAATGTATATATGCAATATGTGTAACTGTAAAGTGTTAAAGTAAGAAAGTTGAAAGTGAAAGGACAAGAATAAGAGAAAACCAATGAAAACGCAAGGGTTCGCATCTTCTCTTTCAGTGTTGATAGTCGGGTTTGTTCTGCCTGTTTCCGAGTGATTCTGAGGGTTTGCTGTGAGGTGGATTTTAACAGACATATGGTGTGTTTGTCATGTGTTGCAGGGCAGCACAGAGGGGTGGAGTCCAGTCCCACGGCCAGGTGGTGAGTCCTGCTTCCACTGGATAAACAGTGGGATTTCAAAGTCAAAGTAAAGTGAGACTGAACCTGATTGACTGGAATGATAGGAATATTATAAATTCAAAAGTCCTTCGATGTGTTTTGAAGGTACACATGAACTGTTTTTATGTAATAATAATGAAGTAATATAACCCTGTGACTTGATTAATTACAGTAATTTAAGTGAAATCACAAAGTTTTTTTATTCATCATTTAATGATGAATTACTGCTACATTTGACCTATTCAAGATTAATAGTAAAGGGCAGTGAAATGTAAACTGTTGTTAACCTTCCATAGTTAGTAATGAAGTTAAGTGAATTTAAGTAATGTAACTTAAATCGGCTTAACAATGAAGTCACATTCATTTGAATTGAAATAAAGTCACTCGCAATACGTTTTATCATCTAAGTTACATTTAACCTGTTTTAGTTTACTAATAGTAAAGTAATGAAGTTTGAGTTCTGCAATTGCTTTGATGTTTTGATGTCAGTGCATGACAAGAAGTTCATGTTTATTTTCGTAGATTAATTGACATTGGTTTATCTTTTAACCAGAAACATAAGACAAACCTGTTTTAGTTAAGACATCACTGAAATGTAGTCACCTTAAAAAAGACTAATCTTTATGTCAGGAATAATTACAACAAAGTAGCTTGATGTATTAGTTTCACCGAGTAAGGCAAACAGCTCGGGGTTCTTTTAAGGACTATGGATACCTTCAATGGCCCTTTTCATGTCAGTCAAGTTCTCCTTATTCGCATTCTGGATGTGTTGGGCACAATTTTATACAGATATACCCATAATGCATCCTTTTTTATTTCATAAACTTTTGACTTTGCACTACAATGTAAAATAAAACATTTTGAAGATGGAACCATTTGTGGTTAGACTCACATCTACAGGAGTGAAAAGACAGAGAACCAAAATAAGGAACGTAATTATTTAATCAAAAAAGAAGCAAAAGTAATACAAACAAACAACATACATACAAATGAAAAGTAACCTTTCTGAAGATGGATCCGTTACCTCAGAGGTTCATGACGGTTACCTGACGGTAATGTGTTACTTTGTTGTTGTAGTTTGATAATAGTTATGCACAGTTCAGTCCGGTATAGCTCAGTAATCATCACATGTTCTGTGTTTCAGGTGGCTAATGAGGAAGTGAATGTAATGTGATGTATGTTGTTGTGTTTTATTTTGCTTCCAGCAGCACTTTAATGCTTCAGTTGGATGGTTTTCCCACAGGAGAAGGTGTTAAGGTAAACTTTTCAACATATTATCTCCTCCATGTGCTAGATGATTCCTCTTAAAATGTATTATTGAAGAATGAAGTGATGTAGGTTTGACATGACTTGAGTTGATTCGACCTCATTTGACCTTGACAGGAAAGTATTGTAATCAGCATCACACAGGAAGTCCTTATATCGTGCTAAGGTTATAGACTCAGGTTTTAGTCTGAGTTGCTATAATGACAGTCATGATCTGTGTGTGTGTGTGTCTGCGTGTCTGTGTCTAGGCTGATCGATCGGCTGGCAGACTGACTGGATCCATGATGGAATTACAGACGTTACAGGAGGCTCTGAAGGTGGACATCCAGTTCCATCAGGTACGTTCTGTTTCCGGGTCAGTGGGTCAGGAGACTAAACTTTGTTTAGTGAGCAGTGTGAGCGATCAGTATTATGTCACTGTCATGGTTCTCATACAGAAACTGTCATGGAACATCCTTTTATTTACCAAAGTTTATTTGCTTTTAGTGTTTTTAATGTTTATTCTGGCAAATGACAAGTAGCCTGTTGTCATTCTATCTTTTTTTATCTTGGCTCAGTTTCCGCTGAAATCATCTTCCGACCTCCTTTACCATAAACTAGAAACGACTGTTGTTTAAGAAGAAGAATTGGACTTTCACCTTCATTGGTCATATTGAGCATTTTCATATGGAAATGAAATTTGTCTGCTGTATTTGACCCACTCATGGAGGAGTTGTGGGCAGCCATTGATCTCCCTGGACCTGCTGGGGGTGGGGATTGAAGCGCCAACTGTGTGTTTAGTGGACAACCCGCCCTACCCCTGAGCCACAGCCTTGTGTGATCTGCTCTTTTAATTCCTGCTATTTTTCATTGAATTGAATAAGAGTTGAACTTTGAGAACAGGGAGTTTTTTTTTCAAAAGTTAATGGTTTTATTTTTGGCGAAGCAGCAGAGGAAATAAGTTTTTTCTTTCTGTTTTTAAACCCCATTGTCCTTGTCTTGGTGTCCCTCTGTCCTCGTGGGGCAGTCTTTCTGTTGGTGTCTTGACGTCTTTCTTTGTCTTGATGTCTTTCTGTCCTTGTTTTGATGTCTTTTTGTCCTTGTCCAGTCTTCTCTTTTCATTCTCAGTTTTCTCCCTTTTTTTTCTATAGTTATTGGCCGTTGTCTTTTTGTATTTGTTTGTCCAAACTGGTTTATTTGGTCATGTGCTCTTGTATTCTTGCTTTCTGTTGCTGTGAGATGTCTTGGGATTTTGTTGATGTTTACTTGACCAGAGCTGCTGGCAGCAACTCGCTGGAGTCATTCTCACAGTAGTCAGTGCGCGTCACTACAGACCCATGTAGTTTGAATAAAGCCTGTTTAGCCACTGAAAAGTACAAGTTATGACTTTAAAAGCCACAGGACGAGCTGGGTGTTGTCAACAAAGGCCTTTCAGTATCAGCCTTAGTGTGTTCTGTGCTGCTGCTCACTAAGATTCTTTGCTTGTCATTCTGAATCTAGTCCACCATAAATCAACTATAGTGTCGAAACTGTGAAAGTTAGTGCACTGTTGCGCAGTAACGTAACATTAGAATTTAGTTGACCTGTGTTAGGTATAATAAAGTTGGTTTTGACAGTTGGTGTAGTGAAGTGAAGTACATTTTTTTTGTTCCCTCTTACTTTTAATTTGAGATTCCAGAGGAAAGCTGTCAGTGAAAACACTGACTTACCTAAGACTTGAAATGGTTAATCTGTGCAAACGTTTTCATTTCGTTTGGGACTGTAGGAATAGTCGGGGTAGTTCTTGTCTTGAGTTGCACGTTCATTTTGGTCGAAAGGGGTCCTGAAATGGGTCCAGCTAGTCGAGATATTCCAAGACCTTCCTCTTTAAATCAAGGTCAATACAATTGAATGCTGAGTTGGTATGTTTGGAGACAGTTTTAGGAGAGCTCATGAGTCCAAGTATTTGGGTTCATGTTGTGTGCTAGTGTGTGTCTGATCAAATTTGGGGGCAGTTCAACAGCCCATCATCCACACTGAGCTCTCAGGTACATCGATGACCATGTTCGTAACATCTGTGAGTGCCGTGATGAGCTGCTGAGATCTCTAACACTCTGCCTGTTCCACGGTGGACAGAAACTAATCAGGTCATGTGTTTGTGTGGGAAGTCTGAGGTCAATACGTCCTGCTCCTCTGACACACCCACACATGGAAGGTGTGGGGACGTTCCTCCACTTCTCTGCACTGATTACTGATTAATCGGGGTGGATTTAATCCATTAAGGAAAGATGATTTGAGAACAGCTCGTGTGTTTACGTTGTCCATATGTTGAGTCCAGCGCGTGAGGTTTAAGTTTACCGTGTAAACTCCACCCGGTATTTGAAGACAATAAGCACAGAGCGACAGAGTCGCCTCAGTTCTCTGTTTAGTTGCATTAAACTCGGCTTTTTCATTGAGTTTTAGTTTAAATTCTAGTAAAAAGCCCAAAGTTTCCAAACATAACAAATATTTTATTCTCGGTACATTTCGATAAAATGTACCCAGCATATCCAGAATAAAATGAAATTTAAGAGAAAAAAAAGTTAAGATGTTACTGTGATGGATTTTCAAAATCTTCTCTAGAAATTTTGTATTTGCAGAGAATTGTAATTATGTTTTTATTGTAGCCACTTTGCCTGAAGGATGTAGAAGTATCACCCTGACGATCTGAGGGCTGCTGAAAATGTTAAATTCCTGTTTGAGCAGCGTTTTCCTGAGACTGTCACTTAGTCAGATTATGTGTTGTCTTTTTATTTTTTTATTCAGCCCATTCTTAGCCTTCTTGATCTGTTTCCTTTTAATATTTTTATAGCATTTTAGATTTTATGTCTTTTACCATTTTATACTTTAAATATTCACTTTGGTATTGTATTCTGGTTTTAAGAAATTGATTTACGTTAATATGCATCAGCCTAGCTGGTTTCCATGGTTAACTCTGGTGTCTTAAACTTCATATTTTTTAATCAATTATAGAACGTGCTTTGTGTTACATCGTTCAATGAAGAGTGCTGTATGAATTAAGTTTGCTTGACTGATGGATAATCTACAGAACTAACAGATTTTAGATTCTGGTCCAATTTCCAGGTGTTTCTTTCAAGTAATTTGTAGTTTCTTAAGGAAAGTCACGGGATGAATAGTTATGAGCATGTTCTTGATTGTCTTGAAATGACTTGGCCGCTGTTCTCAATGCAGGAATGTCACAAGGATCTGAGCAAGACAACTTTACCTGCATTCCACTTCATGTGTGTTCTCACATGCCGTTGGCCTCGACAATCACAGGAATTTTTCCTGCCTAGAGTACATGGGAAAGAGGCATTTTCAAGTCCTTTCCTGCTCATTTATAGCCCAAATATCACAACATAGTATTACCTCATACTACTTTTCAGACCCAGACAACAAATGGTTCCCGACCCATTACAAAGCTCTCTGGGAAGACAACACCCCAAAAAAACTCACAATGTAAGGAAAATTGCCTCCACAAAACCTAACATGAAAAGGAAAAAGGCAGAAACCTTGGGAGAAGTACATGAAGTTAAAATGTGGTACTGAGGATGTTTATTTTGAGTTAAGGATGAACCAGTTGTCTTATCGTATTGTAGTTTGTGGTTGTGACCACCAGGTGTCACTGTAGGTTGTCTGACTTTCTCTGTCTTGTTTCATAGAAACTGGTTGCCCAGATGAAGCAGGATCCTCAGGTAAACTATCTAGATGTTTGCTGTCAGGAACACACGTGTTGTGTCTCTAAGTATCTTCAACCAAGTCCAGTTGCCCTGGATTTAACCCTCCCTGGATAACCATGACCTGGGTGACAGACACACCAGTTAAATTAAATATTATGCTGATTATATTATGAAAACATGGATTCTCAAATATTCCAGTTACAAAGTTTTACATGAATTTCTGACTTATTCTTTCTTTCAGAATGCAGATCTGAAGAAGCAGCTCCATGATCTTCAAGCAAAGATCACAGCACTCAGCGAGAAGCAGGTACGTTGTTTCACCACAGATGCATGCGCGCACACACAGTGCGTCAGGCATTTGTTGGAGCAGCATTTCTGGTTGATGTGTTAATGAGGAATTCTGCAGATATTTGTCTGCAGGGGGTAAAGAGCTTCAGACGTGAAACACAAAGATGTCTGGTTCAAGATGTACTGATTGTGTGTTAATCATTTGATTTTTGCAATCTGTTTAAATCTGTTGTTCACTGTGTTCTTTTTCATGTTGTCTTTATTTATGTCATTCTTTGTTTTATCTCCTCTGTGAAAGTGATAATCCTTAATTTTTCTCGTTTCATAAATGTCTAAATTTAACACCACTTTCTGGTATTTTTGTTGTATACGTCATTTGACCAAGTTTTTTGTTTTCTCATTCATCACCTTGTAGAATTTTTCCTAAATGGTGTCTGAGCTGACATTCCCTGGAAAATGATGCAATCAGACTGAGTCACATGACAACAGCTGTCACTTATTGGTTGTGCTGTCCTCGATCTGTAGGCCAGTCGATGTAAGTGATAAATTCAATAAGTACGATCCACGTAAAGCACGCCCTGATGGAGTACGTTCGACATATCGCCCACCCCTAGCATGCAGCCAGTTTCGTTTTCATCGCCGTTAGTCTTAACGTTACCAGGGGTTCTCTCGTCCCAAACTTCATTGTCCTCGATCTTTTTACTTTTTTGGCCCCAGGTCAATGGCTGGTCTTAAATTTTGAGCCCTGTGAACCTTTCAATCAAACCTACAGATATACTGTCAGAAATCCTCGGAGAGATTATCATATCTATTGACGGAATGACTATTTGTAGTGAAAGTAGTCAGAGCTACAAAAACCTCCTCAGATTGTTGCATTTTTCCATGTTGACATTTGATCTGATACATGTTCAATTGTGCAGGTGAAGTTTCTAAAGGACTCCCACAAACTGAAAGTGTGTAAAGATGTTAATTACTCCTCAAAGGGATCACTGTGGAGACATGTTTCAACGAGCTAAATACCTGCAGACTGCTGAAGCCCTCAAGCAAAATGCTGCTTTTACATTGGCTTCATATTTCATGTTCAGCAGGGCTCTTCATGGCAGTAATCGTCAAATGGAAGACATCCTTGACCTGCAGTACAAATCAGGAACTTTCACAGCGAAGAATGACATGTACATTTCGACTAAGCAGGCAAACAAACAGAACAGAAACTAAAAAAAACATATTTTTGTCTCAAAACTTCACACTTAATAACAACACCTCAAATTTGTTACCACAAAAAGAATTTGTGCTTTCATGTCAGTTATTGTACGAATTCACCCTTTATTGATGAAGGTCTAGCAGCTTTGTACAGAGCACAGCATACCTCCATCTCTGTTTACTGCTGCCCCTTCTCATTCCTTTAATATGCCCTGTGCTGCGTCACCACTCAGTGGACAGTCTGGGTATTGTTTTTTTAATTTTTTTATTTTTTTTGTGTTTTTTAGAGATTCCAAAGTCCCTTTGAACATATTTTGCTCTATTTATTTTGAACACTTATATGTTTTTTACAAATCACCAAATATCCACTTCTAGACAAACAATGGACTCGTCTTCAAGACGTTTTGCTCAAAATAATGGTGGTAACAGTTTGTAAAGATAAATGTATCATCCTGCGGTCTGGATAAATATGTTTAAAATGTACATCCAGAATAAAGAGAATAATTAAGGGAAATTAAAATGCCATAGCTAAGTAAGAGTTAATGTAATGGTTTCGTAGGATATTTTTTTGCATAACTTTTCTACATTCGCTACCCAAATGTTAGAGTTACCGAAGTGAAAAAGAATCATTTAATTTAAATAAATAAAGTCCTTTAAAGGACTCTGATCTGTTTGGTACTGCATTTACCAGTGTTTAAGGCCTTAAATGCAGAAGAAAACCTGTCAAACCATAAATTTGTTATGAAGTTTAGAATATAAAAATGGCAGATAAATGATCATTTATGTGATTCCACCTAAATCTTTTTGGGATTTTTAAATGACCTCAAGCTTTATTATTTTATTCAGTGGTAATTTGGTTTTGCGAGTGTGAACTTTGTTTGCTCACAGCAAGTCATCAGAGCACACATTTATTTGGACTCAAAAGTGTTTTGATAAGGGGAGCTGGGCGTCTTTCTGGTTATGGAGCAGTAAGATGTGATATGATTTCATGTAGAGAGTATTAAACTGCAGATTGGAGGTCAAGCTGCTCTCTCCTTTCTTCTCTGCAGGCCTCTTTAGGACAGTAGGTCACTGCATTAAGTTGCTGCTTGAGAATCAAGTGTTGCTAGGCAACAGATATGCTTTATCTTGTCACTCTAAATTCATACGCCAGTGCCAGCGTTTTGTGCCTGCATTGCTTCCTGGCCATGCAGGCACTACAGCACTACATTATATTTGTATTTTTATGTATTATCTGTAATTGTGTGTTGAGAGCTGCGATTGTACAAGTGTGCTGTGTGGTAAAGCTGCTCAAGTCACTGATCATTGACAGTGCCGACCGTTTCCTGCTGTGGGTTTATAGTCAAAAGCCTGGGCAAGCTTCCTCTCTCGCCTCTTCTTTATCCGTTGAAAAAAAAAACGCCTGATGCAGCAGCTCCAAGAAAGTCGAGCCGTCACGGAAAGCCTCAGAATGACTCCCTCAGCACTGTGGAGTGTAGGAATGTTGCATTGTCACAGCACAGTAGACTGGGATTGCTGCTGCAGAATGAAAATATACAGAATTTTCAAAAAGTTTGCATAATGAGAATTAAAGTGGTATTGCAAACATTTTTCTAAATGTCATGATTTTGTGGAAAATTACAACTGGAGTTGGAACAGTTTTGATGGAATGGATCCATGGAACACATGGAAAGCCTCTCCATGTGAAGTTAAGATCTGTCTTATACTATGGAGTCATGACTACTACATGACTACTCAGAAGTTCAGACACAGTTGTTGTTCTCTTGTTTAAAAGAAACATTTCTGCCGTTTCTTTTGTCTTCCCTGCCATTTTGCCACAGTGTGATCACACCTTTGAGTAGCTGTCAAAGCTGTCATTTGGTGCTGCTGCAGCACCAAATGATGGGCACAGAGACCCAGCTGCTGCTGGAAACCATATTAATATCTTACCTAACCCTCTTGTGTCCTCTCCTGTCTTTGTCTGCTGTCATTGTGTCCTCTCCTGGTTTAGAAAAAGGTGGTGGAGCAGCTCAGGAAGGAGCTGTTGGTGAAGCAAGAACCAGAGGCCAAACTTCAGCTGCAGGTCCAGGGTCCTCCAGTAGGAGGTGACATTAAGCCTGCTAACCTGCTGCAGAGCCAGCCCATGCCTGGAGGACTGCAGCAGGTAGTAAACACACACACAAATTAAATGATCTGTGCTAAAAACACAGAGTAAACCTTCTGTTAGTCATGTAATAACTCTGGGCCTGCTCAGATCATGTACATTTCTACGCATTTGAAGAATGTGAGCTTAGTGATGGGACACTTTTCAATGGAAACTGCTTTGTTACATTGGATGCGGCTAACCATCGTGCATGAGTCAAATGGAAATCCCGGAAAAGTCACAGTTTACAAAGAAAATCTTTGTCTTGGATAAAAAAATAACAATTTATAATTCTGTATAAATCAAGATGGTGGCCCAGACCAATCCACGGTGTCAATGTCAGCCTAGTAAATTAGTCTTGGATCATCTTTAGGCCATACATTGATGCAAGCCTGCATGTTGTGTACAGGATGTGTGAAGAAGACGACAATGCTCTCTGCACAATTAGACCTACTGTACAGAAGTAAACATCCTTATTATCCAAATTTAATTTAAATATTGGTGTGTGTAAGGTTTATGTTTTGTCTGTATTATTCAAGCATGGCCTCAGAGCCGCTTTTCATTTTTCAACAGGTAGAAACATTGAAACAACGCAATTAAAGTTTGTTTATTCACTTACTATCGCAGAAAAAGAATGATTTTCTTCGAACTCATCTTGCTCCTCTGTTCTGGATCAATTTTTCCCTCAGCAGACGCTGACAGTCACGCCTGTCCTCACCACGAAGACTCTACCTCTGGTGCTGAAAGCTGCCGCCACGCCCACCCTGCCTGGCTCAGTCCTGCCACAACGCCCACCCACTGTTGCTATGGTAACCACGGCTATCACCAAACCTGATACACAGACCGCCCCCATCAATCTCCAGGTGGCCAGCAAACTGACCAACCAGAGCATGGAGCCCGTACGACTGGTGTCCAAGAATGCCATGGTGGTAAGACCCTCTGACTCCTGTCCATTGTCCTCTCATCTGTCATGGTCTTCCTCTGGTTTTATTATGAAACATGTCTGTCATCTATAGAGCTGAGTTTTGAGCAGAGTTTTTGACCTCAGATGATTATTTTGTCCATTTTGAGGACAGAAAGTGTCCATGCTATAATGGACGGATGTTTCTCTGTTCTAATGGAAAGTTGTAGAGCAGGCTGTGGTGTGAGTGGTGGCCTTCTAGCAGGACCAATAACAGCCCTCCAACCAGGTGAACCATCATTAATCCTGTTGGCCAGTTTAACTCAGCCATTTCTGTGCAAAACAACAAGAGGTCAATGCTACAAAACCCTGAGGACAGAGCCAGATAAGGACGTGAAGCCTGACACGAGCTTGAAAGATGAAACATGAACAGGCAATGAGCACAAACACTGACATTCCTGTCTGTCAAATATCTTGGCAGCTTCGCATGCACGGCATTATTTGAACGCCGTAGCAGGCGTTAACAGGAGAGCATGTTACCAATGCAAGTATACATTTTGAACAGTAACCAAAAATTAGTTCTCAGTGTTTCTCACTTTTGAACACAAGTCTGATTCCATATGATGGGCCTCTATATTTTAGTTTTTAAAAATTTAGTTGTGTTCTCATATGTATCAAAGATCAGAAGAATCTTAAAGCAAAACCAGTTTGGGTACGTTTTGACAACAATTTATAAGGAAGCAGACGCAATAAACGTCTTAAAAAATGGATACAGACCATAAAAAGGCACACCAGTATTTCCCATTTATTCAAGTCACACCAGCAGTATGTTCAGATTTATTACTGTGGCTGTGGTGAAAAGAGTATTTATTATGTGCAGTAGAACAATAAAGAAGTAGAAGTAGCATTGGTCTCAGGGCTTGTCTTCGTTTGTCTTTTGATAAGCCTTTACGGTGAAAAGCTGCAGTGCCTCAGTTGACTTAAATTCCATCTAAGCCTTAGTTGTTGTGCAGAAAGTTGTGAGTGAGGCTGAGAGTTTTTCTGTCCATCTGTTCAAACAGTAGCGGTAACATTTTGTCCAGATCCTGGGAATGTAAACCCACAGCAGTGGATGTGTCCGTGTAACAGCAGAACAGATCCACAATCTGCTGTGGTTTTGTCTCAGGTGCAGGCCACCACCACCACCGCCCAGCCTATCAAAGTTCCTCAGTTTGTCCCTCCTCCTAGACTGACGCCTCGACCCACCTTTCAGCCACAGGTGCGTCCCTATAAGACCCGCCTCCAAACCCTAATCCCCACCAATCAAGTGTGTTTGGCCCACATGAGGCGGCTTGCTCACTCTCCAGCAGAGGGCACTAGTGCACCAAAGCAAACATTCATGCCTTGCTCCATGGCACTAAAACATTGTTTGCTCTGTGCTGCCTCTACTCATCTCTTTTCCTCCTCCTGTTGTGCTTTTTAATTTTTAAATTGACCTGTGACGTGTTTTTAAGGTCTCCTGCCTGTGTGTGTGCGTGTGTGCGTGCGTGTGTGCGTGTGTGTGTGTGCGTGTGTGTGCGTGTGCGCGTGCGCGTGTGTGTGTTTTACCCTTATGGTGAGAGCTTGTTTTCCTGCAGCTTCTTGGTATTTTGTGTTCCTGGCTGTTGGTGTGTTTTAACCCTCTAAATGGAACAATGTGTCTGATGTTTGCCTGTTGGGGAGTAATGCCAATGGGAGCTCTGGCTGTTTGGTCACTCATATCAAGAAGAATCAGAGGAGTCCATGTGATAGCTGCTAAAAGCTCAAGCAGGATTTCAAACTGATTTACTGCAAGAGAATCACACTTGGCCAGATTCTATGCCAACCAAGAGTTGAAAATGTATAACATTTTTTTGCACCTTACCTGCATTTAAAAACTAGAGATGTTACAATTAAACGTTTTAAATCTGTAAAAATGAAGTAAAAATCCGATTAAAAAAATGCATGTAATGGATTATTCTGAAATGTCCCCCCGCACCCCAGCCCAGTGGGTTGCAGTAACAATTCAATAACACGGTAGAAGGTAAAGGAAATATGGATTAGGGTCAACCCAAGGAAAGGCCTGAAGAGCTGAAAGAGAACGTATCTGTGTGGCACCACCACTCCGTTACAGCAAAAACACATACTCTGTAACATTTTAACAAACTACTTTAACAAAGTCTTTATAGAAATGTATTAAGTGGATGTTCCGGGTGACAGTTACATTTCACTGTGGCCGCCCTGCTGCTGGAAACTGACTCGAAAAGGTTTTGTGGCAAACGTGCTGGCCATGGAAACGATTGACCTGATCAGGAAGCCCCACTGGGCAGCCGTAGGATTACCCTGATGACCCCAGTACACCACGCACACTGAGGAAGAGCAGTCCTAGTCTTATTGTCAGTAGTGACGCTAGCAGAAATAATACGACTCATGTTCGTTGTAACAGCAGACAGACTTATATTGGGATTAGTAGTTAACAGTAATGTATGTTAGTATTAGTAGTAGTTTTGGTATTTTAAGTCATTTTAGTCATAGTCATGCTGCAGACTGAGTCAGAGCTCCTCGTTGACATTACCCAGCTTTGTCTGATCATGATCCACTGGTTTTGGTGCTGTTCTCTTATTGGCTGTCCGTTCAACAGGTCAGACCAAAACCGGCCACACCCACCAATGTTCCCATCGCTCCAGCTCCTCCCCCGCCCATGATGGCGGCCCCTCAGCTGTTACAAAGGCCCGTGATGTTGGCTACCAAGCTGTCGTCTTCGTTGTCATCAGCCGCTCCCATTCACCAGGTTCGCATCGTTAATGGGCAGCCCTGCAGCAAGACCGGTTCCAGCCCGCTAACGGGCATCGTCATCACCACACCAGTCGCCACTACCGCCGCGCGCCTCGCCAACCCAGCCCAGGCTCCGAACCCCAACCCCGTTCCTGCTCCCACTGCTGCCCAGCCAATCCAGATCAGCAGTCTGACTTCTGACCCCAAGGTAAGAATGTTTCTGATGCTGCAGTGAGTCAAGTGACAGACACCATGAGACCCTTTAGGGGTTAAAAAGTGCTGACCCTTCATCCATCATGTCCAGGAGAACATTCTCTTTCTCCCTCTCTCTCCCCCTTTCTTAATCTCCGTCCCCCCATCTTATTCTCGTCCCACCGCCCTCCTCCTCCTCCTTTGTACACTGCTGCTGGTATTACTGACCAGCAGCGTCCTGACACGGTCTTATCTAGTGTCTGGAGCAGGTAGGTAGGTAGTTTGATTGATTGATTGATTGATTGATCGATGAATTGATTGATTCAAATATGTCAGCCCTGTTAGTGCAGTGCCCTCTGGTTCTGTCATCATTGTTTTTGTTCCTCGAGCGGACGTGGGGCTGCATCTCATCTGCAAAGAAAATGTTGGCAGGAAGCCGCATCCTTGGACTGTGTAATCTGTGTTTACTGCATTCTGTTCAGTGCGGTCTGATTCATTAAAAAGAGAGAGACTTGTGCGTCCACGTGCACTGATTAACATTAGAACACGTCAGAGCTTTTGGGTCAGAGAAGGATTTGGTAGTTTTGCGCAGGTTGCATCAACCCACAATCAACTTTTATGTGATCAACTGTTGCTTATCCTAGTTTTGCACTCAAGTCCTGTTTCAACTTCACACTTACAAACAGTCAATCTATCACAAACAGAAAGAACTCAAACCAAAGAAACTGAACTCTACATAGAGATGTTGGCATTTTTACCAAAATCACACCAAACATCAAACCGTTTGGTTACAGTCTAATGAAAACATCCACCATTTTACTATTCAGCGTGGAAACAACATCGAACCTGTTTGGACTAAAGAATGAAGTAAAAGGATAGATTTACCTTCAGATATGCAGTCAAGTAAAACTCATAATTTGCAAAAATATTTATTCTTCACTAGAGTACTAACTATCTTAAAACATATGTAAGTACTGTGGTGATTTTTGTTTTTCTTTCTTACTTTACGCCACAGTTCATAGCTACAATCGTAGTGTCACACAGATCTCTACTATTCACGCTGCCTATAAATTCAGCGTCTCTTATTTGTATTTGTCACCAGGTCTTGTAAAGGACTTTTGAATAGTGCCTTGTTTCCTTCTCGGGGGGTATGTGTACACTTTGGGGTACAATGAACAGTTTTCAGATGGTAGGCAGAAAGATTGAGCATCAGAATTAATTTATAAAGCACTGAAGGACACAAAACTCTGCCGAGGCCAAACATTTCTTGTTAATTTTCTATTCCATTCTAGCATTGAATTTCAGCACTTTAGACTTACTAATTTGACTCTCTGACCTCAAAAACGTCGCTGTAGTAATTTGAATGATATCTCTGTCTTTGTGAGTCTAGGAGAGCTATGGTTTCATGAATGAGGAGATCCACCCTGAAAATGAGACTTCTGTAGCAGGTTTCTCAAAAAATGTCAAGAAGTCACGCCACACTTTGTAAATCATGCACGTTGTTTCCTGGAGTAGTATGATCTCTAATCCTGTAAGAAAATGCCTGGAGCCAATAAAGGTGTAAAAGACGGCACACTCCAAATTCACAGCAATGGTTAAAATGGCTGTTGGTTTGTTTAAATTGCAAAAGTACACATGGAGGAGGAATGTATCAGACTGAGAGTTGTGTTCCTCGTGTCACCTGAAAATGTGTCTCTTATCTAAATTGTAAGCAATCCAGACTCAGATCCATGTATCCATGATTGTTTTGGTTGTCACCACAGTAACAACGTCTTGGGTCATCTGGAGGCGCCGCATGTGAATTTACGATTTACAAGTTACAATTTGCATGTAGGAGACGTTTTTATCCAAAGCGATGTACATATGAGAATTTCAACAACACAAACAAAGATCTATTTAGTTGAATAATGGCAGTAAGCGCCATAGAGGTCAGGTTCTGGTCCAAGGGACCTACTTGCTTTGAGGCAGTGCTACAAGGCATAGCATGGAGGCAAGGAGTGCATATCTGCAAGGGTTTTTTTTTTGTTTTTTTTAAACACATCAATACAGTTCATGTTGTGAGAAGGTGTTCCCTAAAGAGCTGGGCCTTTAGCCTTCTTCTCCTCAAGATAGAGAGGGACTCAGCAGAGCGAATGGAACCACCACAGAGGAGAGGAGTCTGGCTCGTGATTTAGGGCCTTGCTGAGCTCGCAGCACCAGTCGTTGCTCATTGGAAGAGCAAGTGGGCAGGAGGGAGCGTAGACCTGAATGAGGGAATTCAGGGAGATGGGAGCAGTTGTCTGTTTTGTAGGTGAGCATCTGGGACTTGAATTTGAGGGAGCCAGTGGAGTGAAATGAACAGACCAGATGCGCTGCCGCATTCTGCATCATCAAAAATAGGAGGAGCCATGCTGCAGTGGAGGATGCTGGGAGAGCAAACCAGTTAAACCGTTAATTCAACAGGTCTGACGAACCAGCTTGTTCACCTACAGCCTGCCCACTCAGCAACCCCACTCACCCTGCACCCACTATCACTACCACTGCTGCCCCCTCCACAAGTACAGCCTCTAGACACACACAAATTCACGCGTGCACTTTCCCCCCGGGGAGAGGGGGGGGGGTGTCTACTCAAATTTAAGATGAATAAGATTTATCGGTTCTGGTGACAAAAATTAAGAAATCTGAACATGTGACAAGACGCTGAAGCTGAATGAAGTAGATGATTCAAATCCTCTTTTTGATTTATATTATGCAAACATCTATGTGTGCATCTCATGAATAAGTCTTCATCGACTAGCCCAGAGAGATTCATTCTGGGCATTGGAAGCCTGAAGAATGTTTTAGAGTTCCTTGAGGTTCCTCCATTAACAGATCTGCCTCTGTCTCCTCTTCATCTTCCTCTCTTCTTCCACTATCTCCTCTCTCCTCTTCCTCTCAGCAGACTGTTAAACCAGGTGGCGGAGCAGAGCAGAAGGCCATCGTCAGCCTCCCTTCTTCCTCCACTCCTCCAGTGTCTCCGCCTCAGAGACCTAAGAAAGAGGAGAGCCCAGAGGTAAAGTCAGCAGCGACAGATGCTGGCCGTCACTCTGTCTCTTCCTGTGCAATCTGCTGCTAATTCTACTGTTTTCTTCTAGAAACTGGCCTTCATGATGTCTCTGGGACTTGTAACACATGACCACTTGGAGGGTAAGTGATTGTTTGGATGGCTGGAAGATGCTCCCTTGATAGGTATAGGGTGTAGGTATAGATACATTCTGCATCACCTCATCAGTCTGTGGGGGTGTGGTCTCTGTAGGGGGAAAACAAAGCTAACAGGAAAGAGAACCGAATGTGAAATTATTGTAGACAAACATGAACAAGATCAATGTCGCCAGGGAATAGATAACGTATACGCAAACACTCTCTGTAAAGGATTCAGCAGGGTCCCACAGACATCCAATGTGACCTCTGAACTGGTTCAGGATCTCCACTAGGTATTTAACTCTGAGTTCTGGATTTCTCTGTGTACCACTACTTCCTGTAAGCCTTTCAGTCAGTACCCCGTCAGCTGACAGAAGTGTGGTTTTCCTCCTTTACCGGCTGGATCTTTAACTTTCAGTCTCCATTTCAGTCCTAATGGTACAGCTGTGTATCATTTTCTATATTCAGTGTTTTCATTTGTTTTGATGGCAGAGATTCAGAGCAAGCGGCAGGAGCGAAAGCGCAGAACAACGGCCAACCCAGTGTACAGCGGTGCTGTGTTTGAACCTGAGGTATTTATGCTCTTACTTCTCACTGCAAGAGAAGAAAAAAGAAGCACATTCATTCTGATCTTGGTGTGCAGGTTTGGTGGAGACATGATTCCAGATCATGTCTGCATGTTAAAACCTCAAAGATTTCATGAGTTGTCCATTTTTTGGACCTCTTTCAGAGGAAAAAGAGCGCCGTGAGTTACCTGAACAGCCCTCTGCACCAGGGAACCAGAAAGAGAGGTCGGTATGAAATACTGGGAGAGATACAGTAAATAAGAGGGATGGATCAAGGCTGTTAGAGTAGAACGAGACTTATCTGATGCTCAGTACTAATCCAGTGAAATGCTGTTAACTTAACTTTTTTCCTGCTTGCTGAATTCTGTGACTTCATTAAGATTTAATGTATTAACTTTCAACATTTCAGGAAGGCCCTAAGGAGAGCACGTCTGAGCTCTCCTCCGTGGCTTCCTGAAATGTACCTGGGAAATATGGGCCATAAATGTGGCAGGTTGAGGAGGCAGTCCAACGTTAGGATCTTAAAGGTTCCATAGTATAGACAATGAATTCTTCTGCTGTGTCACCTCAGCCTTACTAAGCCACTCGTGAGGCGCTCTGCCTTCAGTCTCGTCTCATAGTTGTGGCTGCACTAACATAACTCACATCAGCCTCCATCATTCAAAGATTGGAGGAAATGCCACCTTTAATCCTAACCGACGACACTGAGAGACTTTCCACCTAACCTCCTAACGACCTAATGACAAACCAAAATATTGAACACAGGTTTAAAATGAAGTCTGTCTTGACCTTAACTCTCATGTAAAATGAAAAGAGAAAGGTGTTGATGTCGACGCCTGACTGAGGTTTGTTACAAATCCACGTGTTGGCCGCGCTGTGTAGGACTGCAGTTAGTTGTACCGGAGCTTGGCTTTGGCTTGCATGGAGTCCATCTCCTGCACTAACGCTGCTGTCTGTGCTTCTGACTCCTCCTCTTCCTCCCTACCGCTCCCCTATCTCATGCTAGCCAACGAAGACTCCCTTTCAAAGGTATGTCATTCAGATTGTTGTTTTTGTTTTTTCCCCCTCTCCATCTTTCTTTTTTTTCTTTGTTTTCCGTCTTTGTCGTCTGTCTCATTTCACCCAGGTCGCCCACCCAAATACAGCAGCGTCCCGGAGCTGGGCAGCCTCACC
>OMNV01020172.1:20246-52590 GCA_900303265.1 Brotula barbata | reverse complement strand
ATACCTGCACCTGCCATTAGTTTAATATTCACTGTTAAATCTATTATGTGCGTTCCAGTCTGATCTTGTGGATCAGAACCTGCTGAATTTCCTGCCGATGGGGGAACATTCAGATGTGTACAAAGCTCTGTCCTCCCATATACTTGATGGAGAAACACTGACGCCTGAATATCTGAAAAGTAAGCACTTCAGCTGTTTGACTTTTATCTTTTATTGCATGTTTAAATATCTGCATCGTTCCACTCAAAGTGTTAGATTTACTCGGCTTGTGTGAATGAAAACTGAGTTATATTCTCATCTATATAAATTCATTTTCAGCAAAAAATCAGCTAGAATTCTGCTGCCACATGCTCAGAGGGACGATTGACCCCAAAGAGCCCCCTGTGTATGAATATGTGAAGTTCATTGGAAACTTCAAATCCCTGAATAATGGTGAGTTACATTTAAAAACAGATTCCGTGCCAGGTTCCTGTTTGCAAGCTTTAATTTGTCTTCTCTTTTTATTTCAATTAGTGCCTAAATGTACCCGAAATGGCTTTGAAGGAGTGATCCAGCGATCGCTTCACTCTGCCTTTGAAGAGAGAGTGTGTCTCGTAGCGACTGTGAGGCTCGCCAAACCACAGTTTATCAAAGTAAGAATCATGAAGCTGTGGATACATGAATGGAGTTAAATCAATTTTCTTGGTAGATTTGGAAATTACTCACTACAGCAACACTTCTGTCCCCACAGGAGATGTGCACTATAGAAGAACCTAATGAGGAGTTCACCTCCAGACACAGTTTAGAGTGGAAATTTCTCTTCCTGGACCACAGGTACACTTTTATGTTGTGTTAGTTATATATTTTAGACTAATATGTATGACCTGCTTCAATGAATACCACTTTTATTTCTAATTTACCAATCAATTTAATTTTGTTGAGCACAAGTCAATATTTTAGTAAGTATGGGCCACTTTTTTCCATGTTTGTTTGATAGAAACAGGGGTTTATCAGTAAAGTGTCTTTACTTACCGTTAGTCGGCTCGTAACCCTTTTGGATTAGCATGAGAGCTTTTATGTTTTCCCAATTTCTTTAAAAATGTGGTGGTCCAACTCTAAAATGAGAACATGTACATTTTTTTACAGGACAATGTGCATTTTTTTTTAACAAGAGATGGTCTGCAGAGGATTCATGACCACTCCTGTTATTTGTTTATGTCTAGAGCTCCACCCATTATAGGTTACCTCCCATTTGAGGTACTGGGTACATCAGGGTATGACTACTACCACGTGGATGACCTGGAGACACTGGCCAAATGCCATGAACATTGTGAGTATACCTAGTAACCTTCTACAAGTAAAAACTGTTTGTTTTAGGGATAAGTTTTCTCAAAAAGTAAGTAAGTACAAAAGATTCCATAAACGCTTTTTTGCTTTAGAGGGGTCAAAAAATTGGTGAGACAAAAAGACGATGGAACCTTTTCTGATAAAGGGCACCATTGTAGCACTAATTATTGCTTATGCTGCAGCAAGTCATCGATTTCTTAGGTACAGATACCAAGAACAAGCCTGTCATTATCGTTGTCTTAATCACTTAAGTTGTTCTTTATGACGGATATTTAATAAAGAATTATTTCGGTAGAAAGCAGGAATGAAGAAGGGCATCTGGTACTCTTTAGAAAACCGTTGAGAACATTTGTTTATCTGTAGTTGATTCTTTTTTTTACATAAGAAAGTTGCAAAATTTGGATACATTGATTGAAAAAATCCATCCAGTTTCAACTGTCACTCAACTGCTTCTTCTTTTCCCCTTGCAGTAATGCAGTATGGCAAAGGAAAGTCATGCTACTATAGATTCCTGACCAAAGGGCAGCAGTGGATTTGGCTTCAGACCCACTACTACATCACCTACCACCAGTGGAACTCCAGGCCAGAGTTCATTGTTTGCACACACACTGTTGTAAGGTACATGAACAATTTTCTGTGATGGCAGTCCAAAGAGAAATGCTGCAACATTACATGTTGGAGCGAAGATTTGAACTAATGCACTCCTCAAAGTTGTTTCATATCTCAGCAATATTATCGTTGGCATATGATCATGTGTGTGTGTGTGTGTGTGATTAATTTCCTTTCTTTGCCTTTCAGCTATGCTGAAGTAAGAGCAGAACAGCGCAGAGGGCTTGGAATTGAAGAATCGCCACCTGAGATGGCAGCAGATAAAGTGGGGAATTTTGTCCAACGTACGTTTTGTTATTGGTTACCATACCTTGTAACACTGAAACACTCTTCCTCCTAACAGCAATCCCTGGATTCTGGATCTGAGTCCCAGCTCAACACCTCCAGCTTGAAGGAGGCTCTAGAGCGCTTCAACCAAAGTCGCACGCCCTCCGCCTCCTCTCGCAGCTCACGCAAATCCTCACACACAGCTGTGTCTGACCCAGCACGTAAGCATCCTCAATTAACAGCTGTTCACTATTCAGCATCCTGGCAACACGACAGTGAATCGCTAATTACTGATGCTATGGGCCTTTATTTATCAGAGCAACATCTTTGTATTTTCCTCTCAGCGTCACAGATGAAGCTTCAGGGAGACAGGAGTACACCAGGACGTCAATCTGTCACTGCCATCGAGATGACATCACAACGGAGATCATCTATCAGTAGTCAGGTCAGACAGAGAACACAGTCTCGTGTAAGATTTTTGACTAACGCGTTCCCAGTTATGACAGATACAGGATGAAAGTACTTTGAACTAATTTTGATTTTGCATCTTATTTTTGTTCTCCAATTTATTTTGGTTATCTTATTCATGATTCCCATCAGCAGTCCATGAGCTCTCAAAACACAGGACAAACCATGGTGGCATCCTTGGTTTCACAGCCGCAGCAGCAGCCACAGCAGCCACAGCAGCCACAGCAGCCACAGCAACCACAGCAGCCACAGCAGCCACAGCAACAAGTTCAGCAAGTTCAGACCAGCAGCCAAGTAAGATTTATCTCAAGATTTATCTCAGTCGTTTGAAGGGCTAATAAGGTACACCACAGCCAATTTTGGTGTTCATTACAAATTCTGCTTCTTCCGCTACAGAGGTGTGTTTGGATTTAAAGTGAAAATGAATTGAAAATAATCTTAACATCTTTGGCACAGTATATAAGTAGGACTGCTCTAGCCAAAATATCAGTGGGAAAATTCTAACATTTTGCAACTGACTGGTGAGGTAACATTTCTGTGCAGCACACTCAGAATATTAAAATAAGCCGTGTCCTGTCCATGAACCCGAGGTTGACAGGATCATCTTATGTTCATATTTGTGGGAATTAGGTTTTTGAATATGTCCAGTCTCGTTTGGAACAATAAGCCAAAAACACTGATCACTGATCACTTATCTGATCTAAAAACTGCTCTTATCAAATCAAAGACAATGCTGATCATGCTGAAAAAAATCTCTAATTATAATAAGACCAATCTGTGTATTATGTTAAAATTTACCTGATATAATTGTATAATCTGATATCTAATGGCCCCTGCAATGTTATAGGCCCCATGGATTGTTCTGGTTATCGTACATCTGGAAACTACCATCTAACATCTGGATGTAAAATTGTTCTGGAAACTGGTTAAGGAACAAAAGTAGACAGAACCACCAGATGACAGCACAGAAATGACACATTTGTGAAAACTTGATTGCACACAAAGGGTGTTAGCCCAAGAGCATCTCACAGTCACAGATTGCGCACCCTGATAACAGCGGATAACAGCGGATAACATTTGCCTGTGTCAGCTGGAGAGCTTAGGGATGGGGTAGTTATGTGACAGGATAGCTCAAAGGTTAATGAGAGGATAGATGAATATATTATTAAATTCTTTGTCGTCAGTAAACAGAGTGTGCCGAGTTTATCACGGTCTGTGGAGTATTAATAACATTTACAAAATCGCTTTTGTCCGATCAATACATTTCAAGAAGCCCTGTGCTCCATAAAAGAAGAAAATCTGGTTTGTTTTTCAAGAATGACAGATTCTTGACTGTCTTCTGGAAGCATTCAGCCATTATATGTACATTTGACTTAATATTATACAGTTCTAACTCAAATTAGGATTGATCTGTGCTTAAACAAATGTGTTCTCAAAATTCAATAATATTGTAATAGGTGCCTGTTTTCATCCATTTAAACAATCTTTCTGCGATTCTATGTATGCCTTTGCTCTTTTGACAGCCTGTGGTGCAGTTCTCCACACAGTTAGATGCCATGCAGCACCTGAAAGAGCAGCTGGAGCAGAGGACGAGGATGATTGAGGCCAACATTCAGAGACAGCAGGATGAGCTGCAGCAGATTCAAGAAGAGCTGCAGAGGGTTCAGGGACAGAGCCTGCAGGTGAGACAGACGCATTTTATTTTGTTTTGTTTTATTCTTAAAATCTGTTTTATGAGATGCATGTTTAGAACACAGGCACATGTTTTTGTTTTGTGTACATTGTCTACCATAGCAACAGATGGAACAATAATCTGGGTTATTGTGTTGCAGATGCTGCTGCAGCAAGGAGCTGCAGGACTTAGTCTCAGCTCCGTTCAGATGGCCCCGGGGAATAACGTGCAGCAGGGAGGCGCTCTCAGCATGCAGGGCCAGGTGGTCTCTGCTGGGACTCTACATAACAGCATCCAACAAAAACAACAACATACGATCCAGTCACATCCCCAGCAACAAAGCCTGCTGCGGGAGCAGAGCACAGCACTCTCACAGGTTAATAAAATCAATTGACATTAACATTCAGTACATTTACATACACTAAATACTCCTTTCTATGATTAAAGGCAAAGTGTGGATGGAATGAATAATATTCCACTGTTATTTGTGCATTGATCACTTGAACAAAATTTTTTTTTTAACATAATCACAGAACAGTCAAAGTTTGAACACGCATGTAAGGGTACTGACTGACATTTCCTCTCACATTTTGTCACTGTTTGTGTTTCAGCCTCAGAGATCGTCTCTCACGATGCAGCCTCAACAAAATCAACTGCCTGCGTCTCTTTACAACACAATGATGATCCCTCAGCAAAGCCCAGCCAACGTTGTCCAGATTGCTACCAGCTTGACTCAGAATAACGTTCCCAACACACCTGCTGTGGCAACATTTGCACAGGATCGCACTGCTCAGATAAGGTGTGCTTTTTGTGTGAAAAGTACATGCCATATTTTCATGGTTATGTTGTATACATAAATATATATATATATATATAGAAAGTGCTGATTTTGTAAATATGCTTTTTTCTATATAAATGGTGAGATGGTAGAGTTTGTTCTTAAAGTCGTTTTTCTTAAGAGTAGATGGGTAAGTAGAAGCTCACACAGATTTCAGATTTCACCAGCTTAAATTCATTGTTGCGGAATTGATTTTTTATTTTTTTATTTCTGTACATCATGAGTCAGTTTGTTCACCTGTGACCATTTTATAAATACAAGTCAACTCAATGAATATACTGATTTCGTTATATGAAGTCCTCACTGGTGGTTGTAAGATTCATATCAGCAAACATAATAGTGACAAATCTACACAAACCAAACATAAATCAAAGATATACGTGTAAGTCTTGAGATTCTCAAAGCACTACGATATTCCAGATAGTAACAAGTAAAGTAGTTCCTAATCTAGTGTCAGTCTTATGATCTGAAGCCCTCCAGTGTTTATTTCACCTCTTCCTCATATTTCCTCAGGTTTCCTGCTGGTCCGCAGCTACTTACCAAGTTAGTGACAGGACCGATGACATGCGGGGCGGTCATGGTCCCAACGACCATGTTTATGGGCCAAGTGGTGACGGCATTCGCGCCTCAGCAGGGCCAGAGCCAAACCATCAGCATTTCCCAGCAGCCACCGCAACAGCAGCAGCAGCAACAGGACCAGCAGGGACAGCAGCAGCCACAGGCCGCAGCCATGCAGACGGGGCAGGCTCCACTGAGTCAGCAGCAAACGCAGTTCCTACAGGTAACCACGCTTCGTTTAGTACAGAGGCTGCACCACGCAACATTTCATTTGGTACTTCGAGGTAACAGCAAGAGACTTATGAAAATCATGAAAGTTTTAAACTTGGAAAACGATGTTTTGGAAATTGAACACAGCTCGCTCTGATTCAGTGGTCTGACATGGGTTTCTCCACTTGATTTTGATTTGATTTTATAATGATTGAATGATTTTATTTGATGTTTTCTATCATTATTCCTCAAATCTGGCATCAATACTCTTTAAATTATATACCTGGATGAAATAAAATCAACAAGGTAATGATTAAATTGTCACAACACACCTGTCATCTACTGGAGCGTAAAGTTTTTCTTTATCAAAATGACAAGTCCCTCTAACTTGTTTGGTTTAAGGCTCCTCGGCTCCTACACACGAACCAGTCCACCCAGTTGATTCTGCAGGCAGCATTCCCTCTGCAACAGCAGGGCAACTTTACTGCCAACACCCAACAGCAACAGTTACAACAGCAGCAACAGAAGCAGTTACAGCAACAGAAACAACAGCACCTTCAACAACAACAACAACAACAGCAGCAGCAGCAGCAGCAACAGCAGCTTGCTCCTCTCAGAGTTGACAGCCTGGCTGATCGAAACACTTCACAGCCACAGTAACTGGTTGAAGCCAATCCAGAGGGGAATGAGCCAGACTGAGGCACGGTGTCTTTGTGATGGTCTGATAAAGAGTCCTGCTGTAAGTGCAGGGCTGTGACCTGTGCCTCTGAGCCTGAGGAGCGATTGGGTGGGTAGTCTGTATCTCCACGTTTGCTCCTTACAAGGACCCTTTGCTGTTTGCACTTAACTCCTGAACAGAGAACCCAATTCTGGGCACACGGTGGCCTTGGCTGTAGGCTGTGGTTCTCTGAGTGGATGCCTTTTCTCCACTATGAAAGGGAGCCACAATCCCTGTAAAGGACTCCCACCCCGAATACTGTCCTTAAGTGTCATTGTGTGTGCTGTAGTCGCTCTAATAAGTTTATTTAATGCAAAGCTGTTCAGTGGTTTCATGCAGCTTCCATTCAAGTTGCAGAACAGCTAACAGCACGTTTGTTTTGAGTGTTCTCTGCTATATGTTTTTCACATAAAAAAATATATGGATCAGACAATATTTTTAAGAATGTTGCATAGAACTTTTACTGTACAGAGCATTAATGTGTTTTATGTAAATATGTATTATGTAAATATGTGGACAAAGAAAGAAAGAACTACTATTTTATATGATGCATGAAATGAAATGTGGATCTGTTATTTTGAGCTTTGAATAAGCTTTTTTTCTAGTATTCTAAGAAAAAAAGCCCTTAAAATACTCAAAGGCTGATATTTTAAGACTGTCTTTTCTCTTAGGGGATGTGTGTGTTTGTGTGTCTGCATAGCAGACAATATTGACGCTGCTTGCTGTGTCACAATTTGTTTAAATTCTTGACCCATATTTTCATAAAACTGTCAAATTAATAGACAAGAGTTGTAAAGTATTTTTGCCTTTTAGAATGTGCTTAAAGCTGCACACTAAGCACTCTAAATATTGTGAATAAAATAAAAGCTGCCAACATTGAGCTAAATGTATACTAAAATGAGATTTGTCCAAAAAGTATGTTCAGTCTTAATCCCTTCATATCTAGTTATTATTTTTTATTTCGAAACTTTAGGATTTCTACAATTTGGAGGCATCAATGATGCCTGTATGGTGTCTGTATTGGCTTTAGTTGAGCTATAATCAGTCTTCTTCATCATGGCTGATATTAGTTAGAGTTGGAATGAAATTATTCCTGCTCATGGCAGGATAACCGCACCAACCATTCGTCCAGTCAGCACTTATCTGGGCCTACAGGGTAAGCAGATCAGCCAAGAGGTCTCTCCCCAGAAATCCTCCTTTTCATTCTGAGGACCCCCAGGTTCTTCAGTGCCAACTGGGACCCCAAACCACCCCAACTAACTTGTGTCAGCGATGGGTTTACAGAGATCCTTCCATATCACTGGAAGAGTGAAGCGGTCACACTGGAGGCCTTGTGTATCCAGTATCATTCTGTGAGTAATGACTCAGAGCCCATGGCCTGTGGTTAGAATAAAGAGACAACCAAATAAACAGAGAACTCAATTTGTGGTTCTTCATCTGGTCTGCGATTCTTTGTTCCCTCACTCAAGACAAACAAGATACCTCAACTACTTTATCTTTCACCTGGAGGACTAAAAAATGGTCTCTGTACCAGCTATGCTGATTGTGATCATGACACAGACTATTCCAGTGCACACCGGTGATGCCACCATACTGTGACTGAACTCAACACTGTTCAGGTATCAAGTGTGCCTTGATCCCTGTCTGCTACAATATGGAGAGACACCTATCTGTGAACCAAGTATCCAGGTTTTCTAATTCCTCGTACACTGATGAGAGGTAAAAGTTTGCTCCAGTGTTCACAGATCACAACAGAAGATTCGAAGCTTTCCCATGAACTCTGAGCAGCGTCACTCCACACGTGAAACACAACTTTCAAAGAATGTGGCCATCACCCCGTCTGTCAAATGAGAAGCACTGTGGTCATCAATTCAAGATGACAGATTAACCATCATACACAGCGAACAATCTCCAGCCTCCCCACCACCTGATCCAATTCATCACCAAATATCCAGTGAGCAGTTCAGCCTTTTCATCATGTGGGTGAAGTGAGGGGCTGAGCTGATCACACAACTGAAGCGCCGATGAATCATCTACACAGTCAATTTTTGATCGCGCGTGAGGCTCATGCTCACGGGAGGGAAGCCACGTCAAGCCAAGCTGCCCATTAACAAGAGACTCTTTGTTCACGAGACAGGCCATCCCTCCCAATCACACACATTCATGTGACTGCGTTGTTGACAGTGTTCTGATGCAGTGATGGAATTGGTTGGTGGGGCATTTCATTACCAGCCTCACTGTCTCCAGGAAGATGAGTACTGGACAGCTTTTAGTGACTTAGACACAGACATTTTTTTTCTTTATGATACATAGATATTGAGGTTTACTGCACAACTCTTGATTCTCTGTATTCTTCATCAGAGTTGACATTTCCAGACAAAAAGATAACCTGCAAGGTTGAAGACATTCTGTTTCAGGCTCTTTTGCTGGTCTTTCAAGGTGAAATGTTGTGTGTGTCTTTTTCTTCTGATAACTCCCTCAGGCTGTAATCGGTCCACATATCAAGCTGCATCAGTGGTTGAGCTCAGCCTGTTGGCCCCTCATCCATGTGATATTTGGAAATCTAATCAGATTTACAAAAGTACAAATCATCTCTTAAGGGCTATGGAGCACTTTGTGTTCTTTTGTCGTTTCATCTGACTGTATGTCTTCATACCGGGGCCTCATGAATGTGACCACCTGTATCAATCTGTTTGTCTAATCCCATCTGGTTTCTATGTTGTGAAGTTATCATACCTGTATAGATTGTCCGTTTTCACTTTTCTATTTAAAATGGTACTCAACATAATAACATAAATCTTGGTCATGTCAAAGTGTATCAGAAATTTCTTCCAGTGTGGTAGGAGGTATACAGAGTTTCTTTGGAGTTTTTGATTGAAGTGTTGCGTTTGGCTTTTCTCGGCTGAAGTGGGCACTTCATCCCATATCTAATGAAACTGTTATTAAAAGGGGACTCCACCATTTTTCTCTATTCAATTCAGTGTATTGGTTTGGGAGCACTGTTCAGCATATGAAAGGCTTTTGTAGTTGTTGGTGCTTCCTATGACCAAAACACAGAATCTGTCTTGTAAAATCAATGGAGTTACGCTTTAAGTATTGTGGGCAATCCAAACTGAGTTCCTGGTTGGCCCTCTGTGATGTACGTTGATCTTGTGTTTTGAATCTGCCATATTATTTCATTTTAAAATATGTTGTGGAGCTGTAATGCATACTATCAGTGTTGACATAGTCCCACAAGAGCTGAATACTAGAAAGAACAGGGCCAAATTATAGGCTAAAAGTCTCAAATTTGTTTAAAATCTTTACACAAATAGCCATGTCAAGTCTTTTCACAAGAAAAAAATGCAATCAACTAACTCTTCAATAAGACAATATCTGATCAAAATACGCTTACAGAAGATGGGGTGACAGAGTGGCTTGGTGGTTAGCACTATTGCCCCACAGCCAGAGGGTTGTGGGTTCGCGTGCTGGGCTGACCATACAAATGATGGGTGGCTATGTTGGTTCTCCTATGGTGGTAAGAAGTTAAATAAGATCTAATACGTCCAAAGGATGAAATGTGTTTAATGTTGTCTTACCACAAAAAGCCAAATCAGATCTTTGCACAGTTAATGTACAAAATTAAATCAACAAATTCTTGTATAAATGAAGCCATATCTAATGAAAATTGTGTAAAAAAGACAATGAATGTTTTGTTTCTATCCTCATGCTGCTAACATTCACATCCACTGCTGCCACCTGCTGTTTACTTTGAGCTTAACCCCTGCAAGTCAGGAATCTGAATAAGACAGTGAATACCACAAACATATAGGGGAAAAATATTGCTGTCTTGAAATGATGCAACGGTTTGTTTGTTTTTCTCCCAATAAACTGAAGCCTCTATTGTGCTGTAATTACAGTTTTATTATAAACATACTCAAGGATTTTCAGGGATATACACCTACAAAACTGCCCAGTATGGATTATTTTCTCCCCTTACATTTTATTGTTCCAGATGTGTTAAATCCAGCGGCTAATCTCCCAAATGAGACGACATTTGAAACATTTTTATTGAGCATTTCAGTTAAGTAATTCAACCATTGTGTATCTGTATATCACAAACAAAAGTATTTCACAGCGGGATATATCTTGTCAAATATTGACAACTCTGCATTAACCTGTTTGCTTAAAAAATATCTCTATTCCTTGTTTATTTCGACCTTCCCACCTTTTTTCTCACCCACAGTACATGTAGTTAAAATGAAAGATGCACAGAAGTGCACTGAGGCTAAATAAATACAAACCACTTTAAATAAAAGTGTAACATCAAAGACCTGTGGACCCACAGACCATACAGACATGTGTTCACTTAGATGACCAGAGCTTTTCACAGGTGTGCATGGTTGCACATATACTGTTCTTGACCACCATTTAGTGTTTTATTGATTGTATTTTAATTCTATTGCTGTGAGCTTTGATAGTGTTATTTTCTCAAAAAAATTCCAGAGATGCTGTTTATTACCATGTCTAAGTAGATGGAGTGTAGTGACCAGCAACTTGTTGCATAGCTCCACACACCACAATGAAAACAGCTGCGTGAGCCTGTGGGTGTGTTGGGGTCTCTGAGCTTTTGACGTCGCTGTAGCGATAATGAAGCTGTCTAAGGGACAGGAAGTAACTTACAGTTGTGCGTGGGCTCTTCCTAATCACCAGTGTATCAACACTGCTAAATCACATGGTACTGCTGTGCATCTGAAGTAATCATGTTTACAATCTCACAAAAAGCATGTTACACAACGTGTAGTATTACTGACAGAGGAAACGGAGGTAAATTATGAAAAGCAGGAGATAACTGGCCATTTTTCAACCAACAGTTATTTTCTGATAAATGGTGGGAGAGCAGTAACCATGTTGGCAGTGACTGTAGTTCCTACATAATACAGATAACATAACTGACCATATAGGTAACGTGTGCTGAGGAGGGCCCGGGTACTGTAGGTTTTCAGTCTAATTAAATAACATGCAAGCTGACTTCAATGATCAGCACACATTCAAGCAGAAGGGATGAGCTAATCCGTGACTTCAGCAGGCAAAGACTTCAGTAGGACTGAAAACCAGCAACCTCTCAGCCCACCATGGTTTGACATCCATCCTTTAGTGTTGGAGTGTTCAAGGTTACCCATGTGTAAGCAGGGAAACATTGGAATGCTGGTCTGAAATTTCTGCCTAGAGAATCACTAAGGCCAAAAGTCAAAAGATTCCTCATGTAGAATGTGAAATGTCACTAATTTTATACACGATGAAGATTAACAGAAAGAAGTGACTACTTCTTTTGTTCAGTGCTTTGTAGAAAAAAATGTGGTTCTCCAAACTTGCAGATGTAAGGGTCATCACAGAACATGATGAGATAAATGACTTAAACATGGACACATTGGACAAGGGCTACCTTGCTTTAGTGGAGAGAAATTGTGGGTTTTGGCGGTTATTCTTTCAATCAACTGACTAATCCTGGGTAGACGTTAAATAAACAAATCCAGTCAATCAATATTTAAAATAAGAAAAGGCAAGGCAAAGAAAAGACAAATTGGCTTAGTACCAAACAGTCAGGACTGAGGGAGGCTCTGAGCCACAGAACTGTGCGAGACAGTCAGAAGACATCAGTAACAACTCAGTCTCCCCTCTCTGACAAACTCACAATGAAAATACAGATCTTCTTATACTCACACTTCCAGAGTCAGAATTATCACCCCTGTAAAGCATCCTAGCTGAGCTTTACAACTATATACAAAGCGAACCTCAAAGTCTCTTGTTCAATTAAAATCCAGCCTCTGGCTTGATGAAAAGAGCGGAGAAGGCAAACGCCAGGAAAACAATGCCTCCAATGATTGTAACTAAGGAAAAAAACAAGAGCAGAGAAATCATTCACACTTGAGCCAACATGCAACCAAATAACAAAGTCTGTCTGGTATAACACAAATGACCGGTGTCTGTGTACTTTGTTAAGACAACATTTATAGTTTTCTGATGACCGAAAGTAAAGTACTAAATTATTACCAGAGGGCAGTAAATATTAAGAATGTAAACTTTTTCAAAAATTGTGAAAGAAATGATAGGTTCCATGAACAAACATCTCACCGGTTCTGACGGATATTTTCTGGGCGATCATTCTCCCTCCTATCACAGCCAGTCCCGTACACAGACAGTGCCCTAGTGTACCACCAACTGCAACTCCAAAGGGATCCTGGGAAAACAACACACCAGCAGCGTATTACAACATTCCTGTAAGCCGAGCACTCAACAAATACCGTCCACATCAGGAGTCCCGTTTCCAACTGGGAAGAAAAAGAACACATCGAGACTGTAACAAACCTCTCGGGCAGCTAGAATTATGGTGGTCAGCTGGGACCGGTCCCCCCACTCTGCAAGGAAGGTAAGTGTGAAGGCTTGGAGGAAGATAGGCGAGATGATGCTGTGCCACTTTCTTGGGGGTAGGGTAGTCGCTGCACCACCCTCCACGTCAGGGGTCCCGTTAACCAGCTTACTCCTCTGAAGCTACACAGTGGACCAAAGAGAGATATTTTACAACACTGTGTCGACATGGGTATGTAGTCATGAGCAGAGAATTCTCTGAAACCGATAAAGGCCATCTATGTGCATTCATGATGCATGAATATTGCAGAATGATTTCATAGCTGCATTATATTTCACTGGCATACATAACTGCTGATAGCAACTAAATACACAGTCAGGGTTTGTTTGCGTCATACAAAATCATATTTGCATTTAATCAGAGCGATTTCATCAATCGTTATACTTATATTTCAGTACAAACATATAAAGTTAATACTAATTTTAATACATTTCCAAGTTGCACAAGTTACAGAGATGAGTTGTCTGTACCAGAATATGTTGGAGATAAAAAAAAACATTCATGACAAACCCATCAGCTGATTCAGGCGATGACAAAAAAGAAACCTCAGCTTCTGCAAATTGCAGGTGTTCTATCACATTACAACGTGGAAACAATTTATCGTTCAGTCCTGGTGAATACTTATGCAATCCATTGCTATTATTATTATTTTAATTTTGTTAATTTTTTACTTTATATCACTTTGCAGAGGTCTGTTTTTGTTTTGAGTTTTTTCAGTGGATCAGGGTAAAAAAACAACCCAAACTTAAATCTTCTGTGAATCTTGTAGGTCAATAAAACACAGAAACTTCCAAGTGGGTAAATACAGTCATCCGTTGCCATTAGCAGCGTTTATAGGCGCCGGGGGGGCGTGAATGCACCAAATACGCACCAGATGGAGTGACTACAGAAATGGCATTGTGGATTTCCTTTGTTCTTTCCTTTCCTTTTCTCATTTATACCATGACAGCGAGCAGCAGCTGAAGGAAGTCTCTTTACTATATACAACAATTCTACCTCTTCTTGTAGGGTCATCACTTTCTGATGTCACATTTACAAGAGGTACTAGAAGCGTTATGCCTTGGACCCACGATAAGCGCATTCAGAGTTTACCACTCTATGGTAAAAACAGCACAGATGTGCAATGTGCGTAAAATGATGCGCTGATGATGATTACCGTGAGAGTAAACTCTACATGCATTTGAGACTAACTCAATTTTTGGGTTTTGTTTATACTATACAACATATTTCTATGAAGGTGGGTTTTCACAGTACACCGAAAAAATCCCATTGGTTCCTGACCGGCCTGCGAATAATTGGAACGGCAAATCGAAGAGGAATCTTATGTTCTTTTTAAAGTCTTGACACTTTGTCATCTTGAAAATCATTCTACTTGATAGCTGTTGATTAGTGATTACAGTGTTCTCTGTGCTTGAGACTGGGGCATACATTAGATCTACAAGTATAAAGTTGTTTTGTAGTGCTGGGCTTTACCTCTTCATCCTTCTTTTTGATCTCGGCCTGCACCTCCTCCAACTCCTCCTGGCCTTCATCTGGACTCATCCTCAACCCCTCTCTCAGCATGCGGACACCGAAGATGGCAAACAGGGCAGTGGACACATAGTACGTGTAGATTCTAGGGATGATGGTAGTGGCATAGCCAAACAACACTGGACAAGGGAGGTAATGATTGCTCAATAAACCCTCAGGGAATAACTTAAATACTGTTTTCTAGTTATGTGGGTACTAAAATTTCTTCTTCTACTAACCAGAAAGACAAGTCATGACTCCCAAGGCTAGCATAGCACCTGCCAGCACGGTGAGACGGTTGTATCGCATGGCCATGATGGCTGCAATGAAGAATGTCTTGTCTCCCAACTCAGAGACAATGATGACAGAGATGGCAGCAACGAAGGCATGAATGAAGCCCAGGTTTCCTTTGCTGGAGTCATCCTCACTGATAACAGAACCTATTGGATGTGGACTGGGGGCTTTCTGCAAAGAAAGTAGTGTAGTAAAACATAAATTAACTATATAAAAAACTCTGTTTAAGGTTAACAAGTCTCTACTGAATAGTTGCCAGATCATGTCTTGATGGTGTGTTGCACATATTTTGTGGTCTTTCTTTGCAAGTGCTCGTTTCCCACATATTGAACATTACCTTTCAGCTAGAGAGGATCTGTCTGAATGGCTTCCCCTTCTACGGCTCTTTAACACATATATGTTATCTGAGAGACTTAAGGCAAGGAGCAGTTCCTGTATGTGCCATTTAGATGCATTGCATGTGACAATAGGACACACAAATAAAAAGAAAGCTCTTGACTTTGTTCAAACTGTCATTTTCATTGAAAGGTTAAAAAAACCCAGGCATACTTTTAAAGAAACCATGTGACCGAGAGTAGATAAAAAAAGCATTCTATTCTGAGAAAAACAAAGTCAGAAGTCACAATTCTGCCCTTAATCTCGGAATTCTAGGGAGGTGATGGGGGTGGGTGCTATGGAACCAAACAAAGTCTGAATCCTAGAGAAGTCAGAGTTCTGACTTTTTAAAAGAATACTTTATACTTTTTTAAAACTTGTCCCTAAGCCTCCTGTACCAAATGACAAAGAAAGTTAAATGTTAAATCTTTAATGATTTCATTAATCTTGCGCGGTCATAGCTGTATCTTGTTTCTACACAGAATGTAAACGAAGCCTAAAGTAACACATCTGTGGGTGGAAACATGTCTACAATAGATCAAACATTTGTCTTGCGTCTTGGAAAGGGAAAACCTCTGATGTTTGAACAACGAAAACCCGGAACACAAGTAGATAAGGCTACGTTAGCATGTGCGAGTTAGCAAGGAGGTGCTACTCAGCAGTACCGGCTCTGGATCCGGCTCCAAAAATCCGTCCACAGCAAAGACGGTGGAAGTGTTGATAATAAATATAAAGCTCGTACCTCTTCTGCAGGCGATTCTTGGACGGATTTGTGCTCCTCTGGTATGCCAGAGACGGTGGCTGACAACAACAACACAGCAAAAAGAGGACACAAGACGCGCATCACATCTCTACAAGCACGTCCATCTCCTCCGCTCACCGTGGCAGGCATAATGGCTTTCAAAACGCCGACGAAAGACAGTTTGTGCGATGACTCGTCTCTCGCAATTCACTAAACAAAACCGATAGTGATTAACTTCATATTAACCAACCGATACAATTTGAAAGGAAGCCTCCGTGACACTCTATCATACCGACCGAGCCAACAAGAAGGAAAATGAAAACTTGCTTCCACACAACGGTCGAAACCAGGGATCTGATTGGGCACCCCAATTCATTACGTGTCACTAGATGATGACGTTAACATTGATGCTAAAATTTGATTGGCTTAAGTCGCTGTCAATTACTAGTCCATACCTAACGTGACGGAAAATGTGATCATAGCTTGTCAGACTTGAAAACTATTTTAAAAAGAAGTAGAGAAACGTACTGCCGTGTCACCGCTACACAAGCTATAAAAACGAACGAGAGTTGACCTATTAATTACTTCTCAAATATGTGCTTACAGATTTCATTCTTATTCTTAAATCTTAATCACTTTGTGAATAATCACCAAATGGTAAATAACTTTGGTAAGTGAGTTGATTTGCTATTTAAGGCGAACAACTCAGTATTGGTTAAAGGATGTTGTAAACATTTAATAGGCCTTTCCCTATCAGTGACCCAGTAATAACACAACATATATAATATCTTAAGTTATGAGTTGTGATTTTAAAAATCATAACTGATATGATTTTAAAATCATAACTGCAATGCAATGTTTTGCACATCATTTTATTCAGATTTCATTAGAATGCATCATGATATATTTGGAAACTAGGCTTTTCAGGAGAACTTTAAATAAAATGTTATACATCGGAGTATGAGAGGTTTGATTAGCAACATTTGGTTTGATTTGTATGTTTACAGCCTTAATAACACATTATGTCGCCCTCTAGTGGATGCATCTAGGGAATGTCACAGAATCATAACAAATGAGTAAAAATAAAAAAAAAGGATAGTCCGTAATCCTTGTTTTATTGTTACAACTGCAGTAATTATTTCTGATAATTTTGATTGTTGATTCACAAGAAATTATTTTTAATACTAATAATAATTATGTCGTATATGCCTTTCACCTGAGGAGGGCGCTGCTGATCAAAAGTACTTAAGCAGCACTGGCACATTTCAAATTCATACAGGTTCACACACGCATGTATAGCTGAGTAGTGTAAAGCAGTCCACATTTGTACTTGCAAATATCTTGGTTAGTGTGATTATTTTCCTTCACCTTCTGTGAGATCTTTCCAGCAGAATAACAGACACATCAGAATTCCAAATGAGGAACAAAAGGTCAAACAGTGACAAAAGCTAATCAAAAAATAAAAGGGATAAATGATTTCCGATGCCTCGGATATGTTTCATATTTGCTAATGTAATGCTCATGACAAAGTTGTGCAGCCAGTGCTTGGTTGAAAAACACATAAAGGACAACAAGCCACCAAGTGAGGGAAAGACCTCCAAAAACCAGGCTCAATGAGACATAGATCAGGAGCTCAGCAAAGTAATGTGGGCATGACACCAGCTCAAACCAGCCTCCCTTTGGCACTCTGTGAGCCAACGTCTCCACTCTTCCTGAAAATCATCAAGAAGATCAACAGAAAACGCATCAGTCCCTGTTTAACCAATATATAGCAGTCATGTTATGTACCATAGAAGAACACACCGATGCTGACATATCTGGCTTCGTCCCTGCACATGACCGAGCAATACTGACAAATCTGATAACAATTATGCAGGCAAAATGGTCATCACTAATCAAGTCCACACATTTATACTGTGAAAGGAAACAAAGTAGTTGAGTGGTCTTTTAAGAAGAAACAAAAGCACAAGCCTACCAGAATTTCCGGTGCGAAGCCTGGCCAGTAGGACGGTGGACTGGTGCTGCAGGAGAGAGGCCCATATGAAAAGGACAACTCCAGCCAAGTGGAACCAATCCAGCTGGTAGAGAAGAGAGCCACCTTCTAAAAAGAGAAGCCCAAACATAAACACCACACAGAACCACTGCAGAGTACATCTAACGTGAACTCTTTTCAGTTTCACCTTCTCCAAAACGATCCCAGCAGAGCACGGTCAATCCCAGTGCAATGTAATATCCCAGACCAAATCCATACTGCAGTAAATGAATGACTCCATCAGAGAAAACACTGACGAACAGGCACTCCAGAAGTCTCCTGAGGGAATGGAGCCAGAGCAACAACTGGACCAGGACAGTAGACAGCTGTGCAGCTACAAGAAGCATTAAAACCAGACAAATTCAGCATCGAGGACAGAGGGCAGATGAGGAGAGGAATGTAGGTCGACTGTACCTTTATTCTGTGTGCTCGCTACACCTGACAAAATGTCTAATATCCAGGTCAAACGTGATGGATATGACGCATTCTGGAATGTGGCATTCAGGCACAAGGCGAGTAGAAAACCATTCCAGACAACGGAGATGGCATAGAAGTGCCAGAAGCACCTGAAGGAACACGCAAAGACACAAGTAAGAATAAACCATACAAATTATGTAAAAAGACCAGTTCTTGAATACCACTCACCGTTTTGGGATATCGAACACACGAAACCAGTCGTGTCGTTTGATGTTTTGTTTAGTTTTCCCGTAGCGAATAAGATCCTGGAATAACACAAAAATGACACCTTTTTGTAATATTTGAGGGTATTTGTGTAAGACTTTATGTGCACATAAAGATACAAAGAAACCCAAAGACAAACAAAGCCATAAAGCATCAACAGCACGAAAGCTCGCTAAACTCAAAATCATTATGTTGCAGTGTGCACATTGTTTTGTGCAACACCAAAAAGAGACGGTCGGCAAACAGATGTGATCAAATAGTTCCGCGTGATACCCAGCGACAGCACAATAAAATGCTATTTGGCCACTTAAACACGATCAGATAATCAGTTCGCGGTTATTTGTGGGAATAGAAAACATACAAACGAACAAATAAACAAAAAGAAAAACCAAAACCTCAAAGTCCGCTGTGCAAGCGTTTAATTTATAACAGAGTGGGAAATGGTACAGCAGGTGGCAGCACATAGACCTGCAGTGACTGAGGACGCTGTACGTATGAATATGAATATTTTAAGTCACATTTTATTCTGTATTTTCTGTGGTATTCTATACTCCAGGTCGTAACAATCAAACTGTCACGTTTCTTCTCCATGTTTTTTTTTTTCTGTGCTTAGTTTATTTTAGCTTACTAGCGATGCATGAGTAATAAAATAAATAAATACAGAGTTACATTATTCATTATGTAACTCTATGTTACATAGTTATCTATATTTGCAAGCAGAGCACAGATCAGGCCAACTTGTACCTTTACTGACTTCAAATGAACTTGTTCTCATAATTTATTAAAGTTAACCTTTTAAAAAAAAAGAAAAAAAAGAAAACAACTTTGCCTCCCCTGTTGGTACTCTGTTGGTGTCTGCAGGCTGTATCTGAATCCACAAATTCATTCATTTGTTTGATAATCACTATGAAATTCTACCTAGGACTGGTGTGTCATTTGTTTGTCATTTGCACTACTTATTCTAGCTGACTTCTCCAAACAGCAATGGAGATGGCAAGTCATGCAGAGTAGAAAATGTCAAACTAAAATGCATTTGGAAATAACAATTCTACAGTGGATTTTGGAAATATTACAGTGCTGTGGTGCTCCAGTGGGATAATGCTATAACTTGGACAGCATTACAAAATGACAAACACTAAATAGTGCACCATCGTGATTTGAATACAGCTAATATCAAATCATAGACTGCAGAATCTGAATGCTTATATCTGTTATGCTCATGTTATTCAAGTTAGCATTGCAAATTTGTATGAATGATCACTCTATTACTGAGCCTCAAGTTTGGCGAAGAGACAGACTCAAGTCTCAGCTTGGTACATAAATCATGAGAGTGGTGTTGTATACAAAGAGCTGAGCCACATTGCTCCATCATGCGTCCTAGATGCATTGTGGTTATGTAGTCTACGTGCGAAGCAATTTCTCTTTGCGTAAGAGTTCCCCCCATCTAAAATGTGTTAATATGTCAAAAGAAAATCAATGTGTTTATGTGAAAGACACAGTAAGGCCTTTGAGGCATGTAATTCCAGGATGCCTCTTGGAGGAGCACTGTATCCTGTCGAAGGAAGTGTGCACAGTTTCCTGATCCCCAGCCCCCACCCCACTCCTGTCCTCACTGTCTTTCTTGTCTTTTTTAATGTGCCAAGAGCAGGACCTTTGTCAGTCCCTGGGCCATGGACTGTATGAACTTACTCCATGGACCAAGTGGTATATATAACATTTGGGGAAAATGTATGGGAAAAAATACATTTCAAGTGAAAGACAGAGACGACTACTCTTTTGTTTATTATACAGAGTGTTCTTAAATTAAATTAAAGTCATTCCTCCTAAAGGGAGCCCTTTGACCCCCCCTCGATGTACCTGTCCATGGTTTTGGTGATTACTCTCCTATGCAAATCTGAAAATAGGCTTCAGACCATCAATATCAGTTATTTGTTAATATATTAATGACATTAATATATTAATGATATTAATGTCTCTTGATAAATAATACAGATTATTCACTCTTTTCTCCTTTAATTGAATGAATGAGAATGCACTTTCTCTTTCTGTCCATCTCTCTTTCAGTCTTTCTCTCCTTCTGTACACAATAGACTTTGTGCCCCTTCAGTGCTACATTGAATTGTGATACAGTGACCTTTAAAATCTCTCAGGCACTCCTGTAATCCCTGCGTAAACACTAACAATGGATGTTGTCAAAATGTGATTGATATTAAGACATTTTCTGGCGCATAATATAATTTCAATGCTGTTGCTACGATAAGCAACCACTCCCTGAAGTCAAACATTATACATCATAACAGCGTCTTTATTCATCTGAGACCACAAAAAAGGTAAGATAGAGAGTATAATTTCCTACAGAGCAATAAAAATTTCCTTGCTTGTTTTTTTTCTTCCTCTAGTCCCCAAATGCCTTTTAAAAAAATCTCTAATGTTTGTCCTTGTTTTAGAGAAGACCAAAGTTCATACCACTTATTCCATGTTGAGGATTTTGGAAAACAAAAGCAGATTGAAAAATGGAAAATGTTTTTGTTTCCAGCTCTTCAAAAGGATCATTAACTGTCAGAATGCCCTACAGGAAGTGATGGTTTGGAGGATGATGGGTGGATTAGTAGGCAGAGATTCCCTGTAGAAGTGACCAGGCCAGGAAACATGTGGATATAACACAAAACATCCAACAATCTAGCCTGCCCTCCCAAATCCCTGCCAGCACTGAAACCCGGTGTACCTCCTCCTCAGCACATTCATCATGTTGACATTCATCATGCCATGGTAACACTAAGGTGTTAAACTTCAGTCAAATAATAATCACCAAAGCATCTCTTTTATCAGAAACCCAATGAATTCGCAATTATGTTGGATAAAATAAAAAGTCTCTAGTAGTTTCTTTTATGTTTCACTTACACTGTATGAATAGTTAAAGTGCACAGTTTGTCATTAGAAGCTTTGTTAACATTCAACTGTTGAGAGAGGAAAAGCTCTCCATTCTTCTATTGAATTTGAGTTGGCATACACAAGCAGCCTATTTATGAAGTATAAAGTTGTATATTCACATAACCCTACGTAACCCTGACCCTAATATAAGTGAAATGTTAGACATTTCTTCTGCTGACTTAGAGACAAGTCAAACTGACCCCCTCACTGTACGCACGGCGCAAGGTGGCGATTTAGGCATCAGTTGTAATATATCCTACAGGCGACGTGGTTGGCAGATAATAGGAGTGTTCATGCGAATAATCCGAAAATTCGTTAGAGACGGTTTTAAATTATATGCAAAACACATAAAATGACACAAACAGCAAAACGGACTTGGCCGAGCCCCGGCCGTTCGCCAGACTTATGCGCATATATGATGATAATTTGTGAAACTGTCTAGGCTTTAAGGAAAACAGTTCTGTTTTTTTTAAAGGATTTTGGACCCATTTGATGGACCTTTTTACTTTAGTAACCCATTAATAATTACTCGTGCTTCATAAAAACGCACATCAAATTTCGCAATTCCAAGAATATTCATGTCAAATATCAAAAAACAAATTTTATTAAAGTTAACTTTTTTTAAAGTGGTGTATTTTTTAAATTTCCCTTCAAATTACACTTTATCCTACACAGACTTATACAGAACGCCTCCTGATATATTTGCTAACTTTACAAACTTTGGGTTTTTTACCCGAATTTAACATAAATTTTACCAAACAATGGTGTTGACGTCATAGTTATAGAGGTTTAAATACTTCCATTCTAACAGTTGTAGTATGTTTGGTGTTTGTTATTTCAAAACAAGCAACAAGTCAACATGTGTCTGCACGAAGTGTTGCAGTCACGGAGGGAGGAGTGACGCTCCATCCTCAGCACCTTCAGATCCATGCTCCCTCACACACACACACACACACACACGCACACGAGCACCGTGCGTTCCGCTCGTCCCTCCCGGCGCTGTTTGTTACTTTCAGAGAGTCTCCACTGGAGCGGAATGTGACGAAGCAGCGGCCAATGGATGAGCGCTGAGTGCCGAGGATTATTTCATTATTTCAGCATCGGAGTGAAACTTTTGATCGGATCTTCATGTGGTCCATGTCCTCAGTGGGATAATGACGCAGACAGTCTCCGCGATTCCATTACTCGGCATTATCAGTTGTGTCGCCGGTAAGAGAACACATTTATTCCTTATCTCATGGGAACACATGTAGAATGAAGGAGTTATCTTTTTTTTAATGAATTAAGAGTTAAGTATGAACTGTTGCCCATCTCCTCACTTTTCATCTTTAAAATCTAATCTAATCTGTCTCATGTAAAATGTGCAGAATATGAAGTTATGTCAGATAGGCACCGTGGAAAATGATCAGAGAGAAGGACGGAAACCTTTTCGCGTTTGACTGAGGAACTCTGTATTTTTGTCAAATTTTTGTTTTGTGTCCGGAAGGTTTTACAAAACTAATAATGTCTCAGGTAAATCTGACCCAACAAACCTGAGAATGAACACATAATTTAACAAAACCACAATGACTCTACACGCTTAATTGTTCTGCGTATCATTATGAGTTTTTTCCTAATGATTGTGTGCTGTGGGGCCTCATGGGGAGGTGGAGGCCTCGGCCTGTATCCTCAGAAACAGGAACCCCACCTACACAGCACACTGCTCAGCTATTGAGCCCAACCCGGCCCATCTTCCCCTGCTTCCTGTTTTGACATGGCGCCGCCATTTGCTGCGGCAGTGGAAAAATGGCCCTGAGTAGAGCAGTTATGAAACAGTCACGCCGCTTTTGATGCCCATTTTATTCTGTTCTTCTTTATCATTCTTTCAGTCGATACTTTTGAATAATCTCCATTAGAGTTTTGCTATAAATTAACGTTTGCTTGTGATTATAAAGGTATTTGCTCCTCTGTCTTACAATGGGAATAAGTCACCTTCGCATCATTTCCTCACCATAATCTGATAAAGCAACAGCTGGTGTAATATTTGCTTTGTGTGCCTTGGATACAAAGGTGACCTGACCTCTGACCCATTGTTACGGCCATTGATTCTGATATCATCACTGTTGTTTGGGTTTGTTGTCAATCTTCGAAGTGACTAACTCGTTGATGATTCTTCCAGCCATTGAACTGCGGTTTATGTCTGATCCCCCAACACTGAACATCCATGGCATCCACAGGATGAACAAATCGGACAACCTTGAACTTGTATGCAGGTGGGTACATAAACGACGCTACATGAGTTGCTACATCAATAAATACAAACACACATCCATTCACATCCATGGTTCTCTCTTTTGTTGATCCGGCAGAGGTCGTCAGTACCTGCAGTGGTCGACCCCTCCCACAAGCGCTCGCTTCACCTTGAGTGACTGCAGTGGATCTGGACTCTTCTGCACAGCACTGACGATCTCCAATGCAACCGTCAATGAAACTGGAGAGTATCGCTGCGCCTACAAAGGCCTACAAGTTGACGATGGCAAGACCTCAGCAGCTGTTTACGTGTTTGTGCACGGTATAAATCACAATAATTTACTGAGAAACAGCTGGAATATTGAGTGTGATAAGATAAGATAAGATAAGATAAGATAAGATAAGAGAAGATAAGAGAAGATAAAAACTTTGTAAAGTTTGGTCTGTGATTGAGTCTTTGTGTATGGAGTGTTAGAACATTCTAGAGACGTCTTAAGTTTACAGTTACATAAACTGACTTTTTTTTTTTTACAATATTAAACCCATACTTTTGAAAAATACAAAAATGACCCCACAAGAACATAAAGAATCTTGCACTGATTATGTGCTTAACCAATTAAAAGATTGTCCGATATAACCTCATCATACTGAGGATAATGTACCACACACACTGATTGAGAAAGTTTGCTAAAATGTTGATTAGAGGGTTTCATTTGCCCAATTTGATGAGTCTATCATGTATCGTCTTGGATTTGTTGCATTGTCTTATATCTGTTATTATCTTGATGTTGATTTTTACTCTCTTCTATTCTCTTATTGATTTCACCTCGGGTGTGTCTGTGTGTGATTTGGTTTTAGATTCCAAAGTGCCCTTCGTGCCGTCAGTGAAAGAATTTGACGTTGTGTTTATCCGTGAAGGGGAGCGCGTGGTGATACCCTGCCGGGGGTCACTAGAGAATCTCAACGTCACGCTTCATAGTGTAAGTAAGAAGCTGGATTTCTGTTCTTTTTTGGTGCTTTTGCAGGACAAAAAGCCAATCAGCAGCTCGTAACTTCAGATTTTGAACAAAGAGACAGATTCATATCTTTGTGATTGTTCCTTTCCAACATCATCATTTCGATCAGCTACAGAGGTCATACTGGAACTGACATAAAGTGAGGAAAAAATACAATCCAACATGATTTGGAACAAGAATATAAAGTGCTTTCATCATTCAACAGTCTCAGGATTTCCTTTACTCCATTATCACCAAGTGTTCACACTGTTTATGAGGCTCTTTAACCTAAAAGATTAAAAAGTAATCTTACTGAGACACAACACAACACACACTTTCACCCTTCTGCTCTCATTTCTGAGTGTTTTTAACATTAGCTATGTGTAAACCGCATTGTTTCTGTGTTCGTCAGAAGTACCCAAAGAAAGAACTTTATCCTGATGGTAGGGACTCTCTGTGGGAGGCTAGGACCGGCTTCACTGTTCCCAGTCACCAGATCAGCTACGCCGGAGTTGTGTTCTGCCAGACTCGTATGGGCAACAAGACGTTCAAGTCTCCTCTCTTCATTGTTGCTGTTGTTGGTAAGGGGGGGTGGGGGGAGCCTGTAATACCGTTATAGACTCATATACCACAGTACAGATGTGTGGTAACCTGTGCATGTCGTAAAATGAACATGTCTGAATGTGAAGAGAGCAATGTCGAAGTACGCTGATTGAGGGAGAGAGTTTGCAGTCTCAGGAGAACAATGGTCTGTGGACTGACTGCCATGTCTTCCCTCCCTTTTCCGCAGGATACAAGATCCATGAACTCACCCTGACCCCCACACAAGTGAGGCTGTCGGTTGGGGAGCGGCTGAAGCTCAGCTGCATTGCCAAAACAGAGCTCAGTGTTGGCATCGCATTCAACTGGACACACTCTGGTCAGGCCCTGGTCAGTGCCCAAGATGTAATGTCTGTCGCTCTTCAGCCTTCCTTTAGTACAGAAATGAGCTCTACCTTGGTTCCTCTTCTCTTTGCTTTGATCTTTTCTTCCTGCTTTCAAGAATCCTTTTACTCATCTTAAGGTGACACAAGATCTATCTGGTACACAGCCATGGACTATAAGTAATAGTGGCACGTGAATATGAAAGTAAAGGAAAAAAAGTCATAATATAACAATTCATAGATTTATCCCTCTCCAAACATTTTTTGACATTGATAAAATTTTGATTTATAATATATTTATAAGATTTATAAGTAACAAAGTTTCGGTGCCATTTATCTCTCATTCTGCTTGACATAATGTTTTCTACTTTTCGTTTTTGTCATTTTTGTATTGTATTTATGTTTATACTCCGCATTTGTCATGTGTGTCCCTCTGTCAGACCTTGGTGAACGGCTCGGGGGCGTTCCACACGTCTTCAAACAAAATTAAGTTGTTTAACTCCCTGGAGCTGTCCGACACGCTCATAGTGGATAATGTGACGGTCAATCACACTGGAGAATATACCTGCACTGCATCCAGTGGTCGGATGGAAAAAAGTACCTCAGCGCATCTCATAGTGTATGGTGAGTACACTGATGACGTGGTAGTACAAACACAGCTTACAGTATAAGCAGTCTGAGAAAACACATCGGGTGGGGCATACATCAAAAACTTTACAAATGTTCTCGCCCCACCCTGACACTGACATTTACTTTAACTGGACTATGAAATGCAAACAATGCAACAAATGCATTGTTGAAATGCAACATTTGGTACTTTTTGACTTTCTAAAGTGCAAAAACACAATATTTTGTACCACATCATGTTAATGACGTACTGTACTTATTCATTCCAGTATTTGAGTAAAGGGGACACGGGTGGGGGGGGCCTGTGGTTGTTGCCAGCTCAGGCCTGATGCAGCCTTAAAGGAGACAGCGCATACAAATGTCACTCAGTGTACAAGATGAAAGATGTAGACCAATGTGATTCTGCACGTTAAGGCATTGCACAACTTCCAAAATTAAAACCAACTTGAAAAACCATCGACTATGTCCCCTTTACACTCTTTTGAAGTTTCTACCAGTTTAAATTTACAGATACCATAAAACATAATTATGTTCAATTAATAACACATTAAAAAAACTTGCAAAGTTGAAGTTTAAATCAATCTTTTCGACACCAAATGCATTTGAAATAATTTTGTGATTCTCCTTGTGTATGCAGAAAAGCCTTTTATTGACATGAAAGAGCCATGGATGAAAGTTTTGGAGGTGAATGTGGCAGATGAAACATCCGAGTCGCTGATTCCTATCAAGTACACAGCCTACCCTGAGCCCACAGTTAAATGGTACGTGCACAGGAGTGTTTCAGCTCAAGTAATGGTAGTATGTGTTAATGTAATGTTTAATGATACTACATCTGTACTTAGCTCGGCACATGGGTAATGTGCTTGTACTTATGAGATCTAAGAGCACATGAACACATAAATGATTGTTTATTAATAGATCATATATGAGATAATATGTATCTTGTGAGGGATATTTGTAACTTGAGCCAAATCCCCTCACAGGTATAAGAATGGCCAACAACTTCGTAAAGACGATCGCCGAATAAAACCAAGAAGTGATGCTCTGATGATTCGTGGAATCACTGAAAAGGATGCTGGGAATTATACGGTGGTCCTGACCAATAAGATGAATAAAGAGGAACAGAGACACACTTTTCAGCTGCTGGTCAATGGCAAGTATTCCTCTCCTTTCCCTCTTTCCCATTTTACCTAAATTCCCCCAGATTCAAGTGTTGCCATAATTTCTGTATCCAAGTCGTAACTCGTGCTGTCTTCTCCAACAGTGGCTCCACATATTTTTGAAAAGGAGGTGGCAATGGACACAGACGTACACACCTACGGCAGCAGCCCCACCTTAAGGTGCACGGCCCGAGGGATCCCCACACCTCTGCACATCCAGTGGCAGTGGATGTCCAAAGAGGACTGTCCTGATGCCTTCCAGTGAGTCTCAATCAACGTCATCTGTGAATGCGTGTTCTCACATGGTGCTAGGGTTCGTTGTCGACAGGTCGTTAGCTTTCAGACAAAAGAGGAAACAGCGAGAGCGAACTTTGACCCAATGCAGATAGATGGTTGTTCATTTTTGTGTTCAGATTGTTTCCTAAATTAGAAATTCTTGACAGGAACCACATGCCTCACCCAGGAGGCATCGGCAACACTGTTTACCAAGCAGCATTTTCAGATGTGTACATGAATATATGAAGATAGAGAGAAGAAGGCCTTTGCGGTTGCTCGTTATCTTCTGCTTACACATCAGAGCACTTCCTCTGTTTGTGTTTGTCCAACAGGTCAGGACTGATGAAGTCTGAGGTCCGGCTGGATGACTGTACAAAATGGAGAGACATCAGCAATGGCACTGGACAGAACCCTATAGAGCGAATTACCACGGATACTGATCACACACACAGGGTACACTATATTCTTTGTGATCACAGCTCAATAATCTGCACTTTACCAGCATAAAAATGTAAAGCTTTCCATATCTGTTAGGATTCTTCAACTGTATTTGATCAGCTGTGTAACTGAAAGCCATCTTATGGATAATTATTCATGGTGTAAACATTTTTTTTATAGAAAATTGTGAGCTCTATGAAGATTCAGAAGGCTGAGGTCCATGCCCTGTACAGGTGCAAGGCTGCTAACAAAGCTGGAGAAGATTCCAGGGTCATCTTTTTTCACGTGACACGTAAGCTCTTGTTTCATATCGGTGTCTCTATGCGTGATCAAGACTACATGACGGTAACTCTCAATCCCGCATCCTCCTCCACCCCTCAGATGGCCTGGAGTTAAGCGTGTCTCCTTCAGATGAGCCACTGGAGGAAGACAATGTGGTCCTGCAGTGTAAAGCAGACAGGTTAATCTACAGGAACCTGGCCTGGTTCCATGTGGCCAACATCTCGGACCCAGAGCAGCTCCACTTAACGCAGTCCTGTCGTTCTCTGTCGCTGCCAAAGCGACCTCTGTCACAGGCTGTGCTTTCGGGCTTAGAGAGCATCAACATGACGCTGGAACTGCCGCTGCCCAACGCGTCCCGTCGGGATGAGGGTCTGTACGTCTGTCAGGTGGAGAACATCAAAACCAGGGAGAGAACCTGCCTGCTGCGCCATCTGTCGCTCAGAGGTAAGACCACAATTACTGACGAAAAATGCCTCGTTCCTGACTATTGTCGTTTTCTTCCGTTGAGAGTGAAATGCTCAGGGGTGCTACAAATAAATTATTGGGTAAATGAACATTTTCAGTGCAGTTATCTAAACGATTTGTACATTTTGTGTATGTTGAAGCAAGGCATACATTGTAACGCTGCGACAATTGTATACAAACTAAACCTACAGTATGTAGTTTGTTTGAATGAAATGCAGATGTTATTTAGTAATGTGCAGTAATTATGATGCTGGTGGTCGCTTCAGTAGTAAATAACATAATGGTGGGAAGTATGAAAATGTAGTTTTGTAACTGTGTTCAGATGTGGGAAGGCAGTATATTCTTGCTTATTGCGAAGAAATTCCAGTTGTTCAGACTCAAATTTGTCAGATCCTCATCAGGTAACCTGGCGGTACAACTTTGAACCAGTGCAATGTGGTTTTTTTGAAATGACCTCAGACAGTCATGTCAAACTCTACTTTGTTGTTGCCTGATGGAAACAGTATCTTTAATTTTGAGCTCCATTGTTTCAGTCCCTAAATTTCTTCTCTCCTGGATTATTTTATAAGAATCGTTGTATGTCCTATGTTCATATGAATGTGTGTCATTCTCATTTGTATTACATGGGAAGACCGATCAGATATCTCATTTTTGTACAAGCTGCCCTGTTTAAGAATTTCTGTGATATCAAAGTGTTTCAAATGGATGTTATTAACTGCGTGTTCCTCTTTTAGAACTTGAGGCTGCAAGAATTCTTAATAACTTAACGGATCAGAAAGCCAACGTGAGTGCGACAGTCACTCTCACCTGTGATGCTGCTGGGACGCCCATGCCGACAGTAATATGGACCAAAAACAACCAGACTTTACAAGAGGGCTCAGGTGAGTGTGTGAAAGTCTCAGTAAGCTGAGGAGTTTGTTAACTTCGCTCGTATAGCTCAGTTATTAAAACACTATGACTTTGTTTCAGGTGTGATTCTCAGCAATTTCAACCATATTTTGACAATTCAGCGAGTGAAGAAGGAGGACAGTGGTCTGTACATCTGTACGGCGTGTAACAGCCGTGGCTGTGATACCTCACAGGCCTTTTTGATCACCGAAGGTCAGTCAAAGAGACATTGTGCCAACTAACGCTGCTTATCCAAATGAAATTTTGACTCGCTGATATGATTGATCATAGTCATTGTTCATCCAGGAGTTTTAAGCTTTAAAATGCTAATCCTCACAACTGACATCTCATAGTAGTAGGGGTTAACAACATCCAATTCCATAATTCCATGTGAAATGCAACCGTCGCAGTGTTGTCAGTTGTTAACGTTTCCAAAGATTACAATGTTAACAATACAAGGACAGCAAGCGTTGTGCATCTACAGTTTTCTCCCTTTTTCCTTACATTTTCTGCCATTGTCCTTTTATGTCTGTTTACCCAGACTGGGTACCACCAGCCTTTATGATTGTCATGTGACACAGGACCGCCTGCATTATTTTCTCAAGAATGTCAGTTCAGACACGATTTATGAAAAATCTTTAACAAAGATGTTTGGGAAATGTAAACATCAGTTGAATTACTTAACTTAACTGCGGATTTAGATCCAACTGGACGTTACATCAGACACAGATCCGATTACGCACGTAACATTTTTAATATCAAAGACCAAGATTAAGAATAACCTTGCTTCCTCATGACAGGAAGTTGCCCCCGTTAGTAGACATCCTCCTGGGAGTTTCTAAATCCAAAACAATGCAGAGACAAAGGGATAGACCAGCCCTGCCCCCGCGCCTGCCTCAACTCTCCTATCATCCCTTTTCTCTCCTGAACACAAAGACACAGCAACAAACAAACAAATGCGCTAACCAGAACAGCAGCCTACGTGACCAGGTCCTCGCAGAGCCAGTTAGCTGGTCAAGGGCCATGAGGGAGGGTTGGCACATCCTGCAGAACAAAATAATAGAAATTATATTATTATTCTCATTATTGGTAGCTGTGTATATTGTAAATCATTCATTTAAATAATGTTGTTGTGCGTATAGGTGCAGAGGAGAAGACTAACGTGGAGCTGATCGTTCCTATTGGTTCAGTGGTCATCGCCATGTTTTTCTGGCTTCTCATCGTCTTTGTCATCCGTGGAAGAAAGAAAGTAAGAACTTCCTCATCCTCATCCTCCCTTTGCCACTCTTCCTCCCGGACACACACTGTAGCTGTGTACGACTAATTAGAACTGACTGTCCTGGCTCACTGTGGCCGCCCTCCTTTGTATCCAGGAACAACAGAGCTGCTTTCCTTTTCCAATAAGTCACGTCCACCCTCAGCATCAAGTCCTTTTAGTGGAGGCCTGCTAGGATCACTGGAAAACTCCCACGCAGCTCACTGCTCTACACAATGCCTCTGTTTTGTTGTTTTGGTTGCGTATGTACTCTTATCTGTCTCACCTTTTCAGCCAAATGGTGGAGATCTAAAGACAGGATACCTGTCCATGATCCTGGACTCGGAGGACATGCCCATGGACGAGCAGTGTGAAAGGCTCACTTATGACGCTAACAAATGGGAGTTCCCTCGGGACAGACTGAAGCTGGGTGAGACAAAAACTACATTAAAAGGATCATTCTGTTCTGTTACCTCTGTAGTGGGACACATTCGATAATGATCAATGCTGTAAAACCCCAAGTTCATGCCTGTAGAAATGCATCCAGGCATGCTGCATAGTTAATTGGTGGAATTTTTGACTCAGCGTGTGCCGCCGTGTTAACAAATGTCAGACAGTGTCAGTGTTTCTGTTTTGGTTTCAACAGTTGCTTGATACCCCTTTTTTAAACCAGTGTAAAGTGTAGGCCAGTGCTGTAGTAGTGCTGTAAATATCTGTCAATATCTGCCTTTCTATTCATTACAAATATCGTGTCTTAAAGGCGAACCTCTGGGACGAGGAGCATTCGGTCAAGTGGTGGAAGCAGCAGCCTTTGGCATTGAGAAAGCCACCACATGTACCACAGTAGCAGTCAAGATGCTGAAAGGTACGTGCTCTGTTCTTTTTCAGATTACTTTAAATTCAATGCAAACATGCAGAATTTCAAAATAATCTCAGCTGAAGTGAACCCAGGAAAACGACTGAATTTGAGCTGTTTTTTGTCCTGGTCATTTAATTTCAAACTCTTGATGTGTCAGTGGAAGATTTGTAACATTTTCAGATGCATTAGCCTCTGAAAAAATATGTAAAAAATGATGGAAATCTTATTAACATACATGCATTTCTTCCAAATTTGCAGGAATTTAAAAGAAAATATAAGGAGTTTATTGCCACACTCCTGAAAATGAT
>OMNV01020172.1:4770-20226 GCA_900303265.1 Brotula barbata | reverse complement strand
CTGAAAATGATGATATATATATATATATATATATATATATATATAGTACTTTTATCTGACTTGACTTATGACTTATTCACCTTTTATCTAAGTAAAATTTGAAGTTATGTCGTAATTACATGAAGAACTTGTGTGAGCAATGGTGCATTTGCTGTCACCTAAGCGGTTTTAGCACTTAACACACAACAACAAACATTCCAAGAGAATCACATGCCTGTTTGTTTGTCACAGAGGGAGCCACATCAAGTGAGTACCGTGCCTTGATGTCAGAATTGAAAATCCTGATCCACATTGGCCATCATCTCAATGTTGTCAACCTGCTGGGAGCCTGTACCAAGCCAGGGGGTGAGTCCAGATACATGGAACGTGGGTGTTTGTCCGTTTTAGACGTTTTATTTGGATGAGATGGGCCTATTTAGTTTGTCCCTTTCCTGTCCTCCTCCTTGTCTTCTTTATGAGAGCCAGTGATGAACTTTAATGAGCCTTTCCTGACCTAATTACACATGACCTTCAAACACAAAGATATCTGTGTATTCACGGTGCCCTCCACATATACTCTGTGGTCCTGTAGTATACAGTGCACTGCAGTTACGAGTGGCTGTTTGTTCTTACTTTGATCCTTACCCTCTTCTGCGTCCCCTCAGGTCCCCTGATGGTGATTGTAGAGTACTGTAAACACGGAAACCTCTCCAGCTACTTGAAGAGTAAACGTGGAGAGTACAGCCCCTTCAAGGTAAATGACCAGCACGCAACCTGTAAACCAAAGCCTCTGATGTGGTTACACAGGCCACGGCACACTACACACAGACACGCCACTGACCACAGGTCATTACGCAACCACACACTGCACTGTTGCTTTTGTGATGGACAATTTTGTGCTACGTGTGAGCCAGAAATAAATCATGAATGAAATATTTATTCAATTCTAATGTTTTATCTCCTTGTTTCCTCAACTATTGTTCGGCTATGGCAACAGAGGAAGCGGGTGGGTAGCCAAAGGTGGGTGAACCCAGAGGAGGATGTAACTGAAGGGGATCTGGGCTTGGCAAAGATCGCACAGCTGGACATCTGCACAGGAACAGCTGTTTGCTTTAGAGAGGGAGACAAGGCTTCAGGCAGCAACGTGGACAGTCAGGAGGGTGCTGAAGACAAATCTCAACAACAAACATTTTTCAGTAAAATCAATGCTTGCGTTTTCTTAGCTGTTTTTTAATTTGTCATAAAAGTATTAAAAATCTTATATCACATCACCACAGAGAGCTCCGACTATAACCATCTGACCATGGAGGACCTGATATGCTACAGCTTCCAGGTGGCTAAAGGCATGGAGTTTCTGTCTTCCCGCAAGGTGAACCTGACCCCAACATTGTGCATGAAACATCGAAGATCCTATTTTTCTCAGTGAACCTGACTGTGAATTCCTCTGTTTTGATTTCACCTGTAGTGCATCCACAGAGATCTGGCAGCCAGAAATATCCTGCTTTCAGAGAACAATGTGGTGAAAATCTGTGACTTTGGCCTCGCTAGGGACGTCTACAAAGATCCTGACTACGTCCGCAAAGGAGATGTGAGTCACCTGAAACTACTGATGATGATGATGATGATGATGATGATGATCACAGTGACACTATTTAGGGCTGTGATGTAGATTCCCAGGCACTGAAATGTACGTTTGTGTCATTAAACAGGCACGTCTCCCCCTGAAATGGATGGCGCCCGAGACCATCTTTGACCGAGTGTACACAACACAAAGTGATGTTTGGTCCTTTGGGGTCCTTCTCTGGGAGATCTTTTCCCTCGGTAAGTAGAGTAGAGGGGTAATCACCAGTCCAACACAAATAGGAAGTACAAGGCACTGTAACAACTGAGCACATCACCATTGTCTTGTCTCCCATAGGGGCTTCTCCGTATCCGGGTGTTTGCATAGATGAGTCTTTCTGCAGGAGGCTTAAGGAAGGCACCAGGATGAGACCACCAGAATATGCCACCACTGAGATGTGAGTGGAGAGTTGTCATGATGCAGTATGAAAAAGTACAGATACTTAACTGGATCTACTCTTAACTGTCACCTGAATCTGTGTGTTGTGTTGTGTAGATATCAAACCATGTTGGATTGCTGGCTTGATCGTCCCACAGACAGGCCAACATTTACAGAGCTGGTTGAACATCTGGGTAACCTCCTACAGGCCAGCGCTCAACAGGTCTGTTTGGGCTTTTAATAAAAAAACTTCTGTTGTTGTGTGTTCATGGTATAACTGTTCCAAATGTCCAATGGTGGCTTGTGTCACTGATGAGGGGTCAGTGGACCGATCTGAACTGGTCATGCAAGAAGCCATGTGACATTTGGAACAATTAGAGCTAAAGGGCAGCACTACGGACTCCATGTAACCTAACCCACACTTAATTGAACCTTGATCATACTCATGGTCGTATAGGAATCCAAAGTAAAATAAACAATAAACATTTCCTTATAAAGCCCCAAATGTTCGTCATTGATCCAGTCTGTGTCTGAGGTGATGCAACAACATTGTTGGTCTGCAGGATGGGAAGGACTACATTCCTCTGACAGCAGGCGAGCTAGAAGAACCCCCGGTCACCCTGGACCCCAGGAGACCTTACAGTAGGCCCCAAAGTGGGCAAATCCTGGAAGCTCAGCTTCACTATGACAACGCTCCTCTTGGGTCAGCATGACGCTTTTACATCACACGCTCCTTGTTTTTGCTGTCAGCACATTGAGTCATCAGTGAATCCTGTTGATGAAGGTTTCCGCTCCTCTTCCTACAGACTGCCTCAAAAAAGTGAAAGGTGCAGCCGGCCCCTCAGTGTGAAGACTTTTGAAGACATCCCTGTGGAGCACAGTAATGTCATGGTGAGGTTCTGCACAGTACTCACACAAGGGACTTAATCTTAATCGGTAAAAAGAAAAACCCAGGATTACAACCTGCTGTCACTCAGTCAACAATAACAACAAACGGATTTGTTATTAATCTTGTCTTCAGTAACGTATGTGATTTTAATTTAGCATTGATGGTTATATTTAAAAAAATAAGAATTGAGATTTTACTCATGAGAATGCAGACTTCTGTTGAGTTTCACAAATGTTTTCCTAATTCTTAAATTATACTTTTCATGCTTTGTGGCAACAATAGAAGGTGCACGGGACACACTGAATTCCAAATTATGTAAAATACTCAAATAGAGATACTACTCAATATTTAGATCCTCAATTGCCATCCAAAAGATAATGTGGTTGATCTCAAATGGTTCCTGGTGTAAACATGGATTTCGTTGTGACCTGAACCCACCCGATTGTAGTAGTGGGCACATGGCTGAATGCAGTAGACTGTCATCAACAGCTTCCACATTCCACAGTGGGTGGACCGGTGCCAATGATGGTCATTGTCTGCCACATGGGGATGCATGTTGAACAGTCTTTTAGATAACCAGGGAAATACTTTCAGCCAAAATAATTCAGCAGAAGAGCACAGCAACCTCCTTTGGTCTCTGAATTAGGCCAAACTACAGATTCCATGGTGTGAAATGTGTTATATTTTATTACAGGGGGGTCACATAGACAGTGGCATGTGCTTCTCATCAGACGAGGTAAAGGCTCTGGATCATCAGCTGCCAAACACACACAGCTTCAGGTGAGGACTGTGTTTATGACCCCCAACACATCTTATTTGGATTTAAATCTTTGATGAAGCCTTTGGATGACGTGTCTATCCTGTTTTCTCTCTTCAAGCCGGTTGCTGCGCTGTAAAAGTAAAGAGTCCCTGGCCTCTGAATCATCCAATCAGACAAGTGGATACCAGTCAGGGTACCACTCTGACGACACAGACACCCCAATCTATGCAAACGAGGAGGCCATCATGAAGCACAACATGCTGAAGAAGCCTCCGTTACCCAAGACGCCTGATAAATTCAACGTTGAGATCCGCTATAGCACGCCGCCCGTCTGACCCTCAGCTCCCCAACGCTCCCCCCTTTCACCCACCTTAACCCCCGAGTCGTTCCACTGTACAGATGTTGCTTTTTAGAAGCAATGACAATTCATGCAATATAGCTTTGTTCATTGCTGTGCTGAGGTATTTTTACAGGATAACTTAATAATTCAGTCAGGGGGCAAAATAGAAAGTTGTATGTGCAAGAAAAGTGATCTTTGTGTAGAGAGGCTTTCTTTCAGCTCTCAGCTATCATGTTTACACAGTGAATGGAGGGCCCGTGGAGCCCAGACACCAGGACATGCCCACTTCCTGAGGTGCTGCCTACCTTCTTCCTCTGCTGGTGGAAATGGCAACTGGAATTTTTAGATAATTGAGTGAGCCAACAGTTTCTTTCTTTTCTCCGTCTTTTTTTCTCATAGGTCAGTTTAAACAATGATTGTACAGTTACTTTATTCATATGACCTAACAGTATTTTATTGAAAGTGTATTGACTAAACCTGCAGTTTTATAAGAATAAAGATACTCACAGATTAAGAGTGTGTATTTAGATTTCGTTTCATCATTTAACGAAAAATGTAGGAGTCTCGAATACATCTGAATTATATCAGTGAGTGTCCATGTGTTGGCATGTCGCTCTTTGTGTTCATATTTGTACTCTTGTCTGGCACACATCTCATTTCCTTTCTCTGTGTCTCATTGGTCCAAAGAAAACAATATTTTCTCAGCCTTGGCTGCCCTATTTGTGTGTGACGGTGTGTGTGTGTGTGCCTGTCTGTGTGTGTATCCTAAGAACAATATCCTTTCACCCTTGAGTATTCAACTCACAATCTATGCCCATTAACGCACAGCCAAGTTCTTTCAAAGTGAAATGGACGTAAAAGTTAACAGTTTGGGTGCATGAATAGTCAAAAATATTTTTCAAAATATACCAGCACCCAAACATTATCTTCCATCACATAGGATGAACATGCCGGAGCAGCTTGGTTTCAAGAGTTTTGATCTCCATAAATCTTTCATTCTTGGTCTTAATTTCTTCTTCTTATCCACTATTCTTTGGGTTCAAGTTTAAAATCCCTCTAATCAAGTGATGTCTCTGTCGTGACATATAGCCTGACTCAATAGAGGCCTGAGGGAACACAGCTGTGATAGAGGATCCGGACCTAAATGCCTACAAGCGTCAGTCAGTTTGATTGTGTGCATGAGAACACAACGTATTTTGTCAGCAATCAAGGACAACAAACCTTGTCTAAATTTAGCATACTAGGGGAAATGACTTACGGCCTCTGAGAAGTTGTTTTCTAGCTTCCTCACGCATTGCTGGGGTTTAAATTTAGAAAGTTCCCCGCTGTTACAACTGAGGAAGGCCACAGGGAGAGCCACATGTCTCCATCGCTGCATCCAAGATGAAAGATAGATCATTTCTACAGTGGTCTGACCCTCAGGCAAGTAATAATAATAAACACATTCAGTCGAAGATGATTTTGCACTAACAATTGTATATTCACAGTCCAGACTATATTTGGATTTAATAACTTACAGCAATGATCTCAATCAAATTTCCTGTAGCTGTTGACAGATTCAAAATTTTCCTTGCTTCACAAAGCAATAGTTAATCAATTTTTCTGGGATTTCTTGCCTTAACGATTTACTCCATGTCCTGGATTATAGCGTTGGATTATATTCTCTGACATTAATTATCTTCTTTTTAAACCATTCTATTTAATTTGTGTGTGAGCGTTCTTCTTCTTCTGCTGTAATCTTCCCATCAATTTAACAATTTAACAATAAACAAATGTATACACGCGCATATTAATACATATTCCTAGATGAAAATAATCCCACAATGTCAACAAAAACAAAAAACTATTTCTGCATTTGAAATTAAGACACACATGGCTTAATTTCAAACTACTTGCTCATAACTATCCTTATGAGCAAGAAATTAATATTCACCTAAATAGCAAAAGCAACGGTATCCATAAAAAACTAACTACTTACTTACTAATAATGGTTAGTACCCTCATCATTCGACAGATGTCACTGTTGCTCACATTTCGTCTCACATCTCTGCTGTTGCTCTACAGCGCCCTCTGCTGTTGCATAAGTGCAGTTACCCTCATTTTCTAGTATTTCAGCAGGTCAGACGCCAAATCATCAGCGGATGTGATAGTATCATGATGGAATCTACTTTTCCTACTTTCATCTGCATCAAAGACACATCTTCTACCGGGTAAACTCCGTCTAATGTCTTCTGCATTGGACGTAGAGGCCAAAAGTGCTGTCTGAGGTTACATTAGCAAACATACAGCCAGCGTTAGCCTGTCAGCTAACCAAATGAAAAGAGACAAGTGAGACAGACCCACTCAAAAATAAAGGAACAAAACTATTTGTAAAATACTGGCAAAAGTAAAAAAAAAAAAAATCATTTTAATAAATTTAAAACGTGTGAACCTGGGAATGCAAACTTGCTGAGGACTCATAGTTAGGCAATCATGGACATGTGATCGCTGAATAAATATCTAAATCTGCTTAAGGGCTGTAACGATATGTAACTCCACCTTAGATAGCCCCGCATGATCTTACAGGATCAGGTTGACTGAAAAAGATCATCTGACTTTATTTAATCTTGCACAACGGTCAGTCATGCATTAGTCAGAGCAGATTAGATCTCAGGCTGAAAGGTGTTGCACTCTGAATTTATGCTCGTTTTTCATTTTAAATGCACTGTAAAAAAGCAATAATCAAATGTATTCAGTACTCTTTGCCATAAGGGGCATCTGTGTCTGATACGCTACATGCATGCCTGTTTACAATTATTTTTCAGATTGAGTTGTTTATGGTTGAAGCTAATGCATGTGTATTTTATTATATCTTTATTCAGATTGTAATTGTTATTTTTTTCCATATAGAAAACCACAATAATAACTACCACCAGCTGTTATTGCCTGAACATTACTGCAAAGGGAGAAGAAGTCGGAAGAAATAAACAGCATATCAACTCGGGGTGAACCTAGTGATAATCCGGAGCGGGTGACTATACTCTAATCTCCACTACAGTCACACTCCATGGCTCTGATTGTATGTGACTTTTGACATGTTCAAAGAGACAGGCTAATAGTGCCTTCCAGCCACATGTGTGCACCAACCATGCTCTTTGTTTAATCACATCAGAAAAGATTAACTGCCAACGTGCTGAAAAGACAACTGAGACAGAAACACACGCCATCCCTTCACAGGTACAATCACATAATTATGGAGCTGGTAGATTGGTTTGTCCACCTGTCAGACTTGTGTCACAGAGATGTCAAACTAATTTTTGACAACTCTGAGCAGTCATTACATTTTTATATTACCCTAAAATCTGCCACCAACTCATCAATATGAGGGCTTAGTTGCAACCCGCTTACACGTATGCACACAAGCATTCACACACAAATACACCAACACGCATGGTTGATTGAACAGATTAGCTTGTTTCACTGACAGGTCTACAGCAGTTTTATTTAATGAAGGTGTCATTTTGCCCCGAGTTTTAAAAGGGCTGCTTTTTCCAAGCCTGTCACTCCCTATCACAGAACTGTGATGTACAGGCAATTTAGATGAAAATCAAGTCCAAGCAAGCTAATGTGACATTTGGAATTCAGAGACGGAAATGGGCAGACTGTGAATGTGTTTCTAAATGTTCTAATAAAAAGAGAGAATGAGAAACTGATAAATAATAGATGACAGTGAGAATATTAGAGATATGAAGTGCAAAAACCAGCGACGGTGTGAGGATGAGTTACTCAGGGCCTGATGATGCATGCGTGTCTCCGTTTTTTTTTCAGTGCATAAAGTTTGGGAGGGGAGCTGAGGTCTGGCAGGAGCAGGAGGTGACATGGAGTTCTGTTAGAGCCTCTGGGCTCAGACTGTAATCAATTCTGCTGTCAGCCTGACCTGCCTGAACACTGCAGGATGTGCTACTGCTTCAGACGCAGATGTAACTTCATCCTCTCTTGATTTGTTGTAGTTGTTGATACATAATCAGGTATGAATTCATTCTTTATTATGTCATAGCTGTGGTGTCTGAGTTTGACGGTGATTGCTGCGTTACATAATGACAATTTTCTCCAGCTTGTTTTCACAAAGACATGACTCACGTAGTGTTAGTGGTGTATAGATATAATTATATATAATATGCTGTATATAGAATGTAATGTGGCTCTGGATTGAGCAGAAATATTACATACAGTTGGTGTGGTCTTGGAAAAACAGAAGGCATATCGTGAATGTCCTCAGGCGGAGCCATTAGCTATATTTTGCTAACACAAAACAATCAACATAAACAAACGTTGTGTATTGTGGCTAAAGGCATGTTGGTCGTTTTTAACCGGCCCACAGACCCAGGGTGTGATCTACATTCTAAGTGTTGAAACCAACGCTTGACATCTTATCAGTTCCCAGAATCACCCGCGGGGGGCATTCCAACACCCCAGCTAGTGACTCAAACACACAACCGGCCCATCACCTCCACTCACGCTGACAAAAATCATACATTGGAAGTTGAAATGTGATGAGAGAGTTTGGCCCCTAACGCCAGAGTCATTATCGTCAGTGATAGCAGATAAAGAAGTCAGTGACTCGTCATGGTGTGTTTGGCAGGAAGTGTGCAGTGCCTCCAATCAATCACTCAGTGCCTTATTTGTGTCAGCTGATGACAGAGGCTTTCAGTTTGTGTTGTCCGTCACAGGGTTACTGGTGAAATGAACACCTGCGGTCGATGATCTCAGCTGGAAGAACGAATCTAAGGAACTCATAAATATGAGTCCTGAATCTAGGTGTGACATAGACACAGCTGAAGATGTTCACACACACCAACAGCGGAAGGTTGGTAACACAAACCCTTCAAGAATGCAGACAGTTGTGCCGTACACGACATGAAGCAGCATGTTATGAATACAGCTTTTCCTCATGTAAACACAAATGTTAACTCAGAACAATGACCATTGTGGGTTCACAAAATCAGATGTTTACTGGTTCTCTTTTGTTGTATCCATTTAAATGAACACTGCTGCAGTTCAGGCTGATTTCATTATGTGTAGTAAAATACACACCACAGTAGGAGGGGGACCAGGTTTCATTCTGTAAAAGAGGAAATGTCCCAGATTTGTTTTTGTGTATCTATAGAGAAATGGTAAAGAGTTATGAAAGAGGAAACACGTTGTTATTCGTTCAATCGGTTATATTTTTTTATAACTTTCATAGATTTATAAATATTCGATTGCGGGGATTTCTATAGCAGACTGGAATGTTGCAAAGAATCATGAAAGAAATGACATTAAAGAGGTTTTCGGGGAAATGGAGAAAATAAATATTTCATGTTAGTTAAGTAAAAGGAGATCAAAGCAGCATTAAAAAGGATTTGTGAGTTTTCTCCCTGGCGTTTTGGAATGAGAAATGAATGTAATGAAACCGCTTTGTCATGGAAGATGATGATTTTTGAGAAATAATGATGGTAAAATGCTCGCAGATGTATCATGTAGTGAATTATGCACACCATTTTCGGGCATTCGTTTAATGTTCGTTGATTGAGTACGCATATGTACGTCTGGATTTTCTGCCAGTGGTACTTTTTATTTTCCTTTACTTTGTCCAGTTAAGGACATGGATCAGATCTTCTAGCCAGAGTTTACGCGGGTCAATCCACTGCAGCTGGTTTGTGGAAATGAACAGAAAGATTACAAAGTCATTACACTATACTTTATATTCAGAACAATTCATTGCACAAATATCCATTATGTCCATTGAGTGGAGCAGGATGTGCTGCCTCACTGTTATTGTGTCTCATAGTAACCAAATCTGCAGAGCCAGATAAGAGTTTCAGCCTCGGACTGTCCATTCACAAAATTCTCACGAGGTCACTCAGCTGTTGGAGATTAAAAGCCACCAGGGGGGTTGGGATAGTCATAGGAGACGGGGGGCTACGAAAATCTTAAACCCTCAGGATGTTTTTCTCTCTGTCATGATAACACTAGGTGAGTTCCTTCCTCCTAAAAAACGGAATGGGAAATTTACAGTAAGCACAACAGCGCCTATCAAGGAAAAGGGAACTATCTGTGTCCCCTAGAACCTTTGTGTGTGTGTGTGTGAATGTGTGGATCAGAACGCACGTCTTTGGTGAATAATTCATTCATGAGTGTTGTTGTGCCGGTCAAGTGCAGCTGTACAGGAAGGAGACCCTCTCATGTTATCACTGCTCTCACCGGACACTCACGTCATCGCCCGGCTACACCGCAGATGTGTGTTTTCACTGTCTTAAGGGGAAAACACTGGAGGAAGGCCACGGCAGTGACTGGGACACAACAAAGAAGTGTACAGGTCACCCCGAGAGACTTTTTTGAATGAGGCTCTGATTGGTTCAATTTGTGTTCGGACCAAAGCATGCCCATGATTAGTCAGGGGCCTAAATGCCGCCACAACCACGCTGAGATTACACGCGGTCTAAATAGCAAAAAGGACATGGCCACGCCTCAAAATATAGGGCACTGTTGCACACCAGACCTTAACTGGATGTAAGTAACCATAAAATGTGTGAATAACTTCACCACTAAAATGTTTTGTCTTTAGGGCAACATGGAGCTCATCAGCCTGTTGGCATTTAATGGCAATAAATTCAATTACTATCACCTTCGGATGCAGTGAGAGAAGTTTTTCCCCAGGCTTCAAATTTGGAATATACTAATCACTGTTAGGGGAGTCTGTTTTGGGGGATGGCTTGTGGGATTTAAATGCCAGAGGAACAACAGCTCTCACCAGGTCAGGATCAGGGCTAAGGGATTTCTCTGCCCCTTTCATAGTCAATCTTTGAATAGGACTTAATGACGTACGATGGCATGTACTGACCCTAAAGGGCACCGAGAAAATGAAATAAAGGCCACCGATACTGCTCACATGGTTATGATTTTAGTTCCATTTTCACCATATTTCATTGACGCAGAGCTATCAGAGGGATATGGGGACCATGTGGTTGGAACCTCTGCGGTAAAGTTGGTTTAGTTTGTCTTATTTTGTCCAAACATACAAAAGCTGTCTGCTGATTTTTTTTTATTCTTGTTTTTACACATAATTGAGACTGATGATCTGTTGTTGTTATAGATTGATGCTTATATTATTGCCATGCCAACAGTGTGTGCAGAGACAGATTGGTTTACCCGTCTGACGATGGATAATAAAACATGGGGCACTTACAGCTGCGTCGGGATGAGTTGATCTTGCACGGCTTGGTGAGGCAGGTGGCAGAGCATTCCATGAAATTCCAGTTTGTTCGGATCAAAAGTGGGAGTTTGTTCATTTTATTCCAGAGCGATCTCACGTTGGAGAGATGGTACAGTATCAGTATCAGGATACTGGTATTGGGTTCAGCGATGTCATTAAAGTGGGAGACTTCACCTACAGATAGATAAGATTCAAGCAGGTCCAACTCCATCATGTCAGTAATGTTTCAGTATTCTGTTTTGTGGAGAACCCTCCAGGCTGATTACTGTGGTCATATTTTCATGTACAGGTCTAATGCGGAATCTTTAATTTCCAAAAAGCCACAAACAGATTCACTACTCTCATTTACTGGGTGTGTTTCACCAAATACAGAGAGAGAAAACCATATTATAAATATTAGGGAAGTAAAAGACACTCATGTTTTATACTTGGTGCCTGAAGTGCGTCCACACTCACCTTTACACTTTGCACTTTGCACATATTACAGGTCTCTCACTTCTCTTTTCATCTCTGCCTGTAGAGGACAAAAGAAGATCTGCAGATGCACCTGTTTCTCAGTTCTTGGTTTCTCTTCATGGCACTCACATGCCATTCCCAAGGTAAACATCTTAAACGATAACATTCTCCTCCCAAAAGTGCTTAGTGACTGCTGAATTTATGCTGCCATTAAATATTGAACTAATCTGTCTGCTGCTGTGCTACTTTTGCCCTCAAACAAAAAAAGACACTAAATATTTCAATATGCGTATTGGAAGTATTACTTCACCTGAAAAATGACAATTAATATATAGAGGTATCTAGAGATTAAATTTTTAAGATACATTTTCAATTTTGCGTCCATATGGAAGAAGGGTCGTACAGTATACACAATAAACATTTCACCTTAACATTGGTTTGTCTCCTAGATACGGAAAACACATAGCAGATTTTGGACAAAGGAAGTATTTCATATTATTTTTTGTTCACCGTAAAGGTTTACTGATACACACACCAATATATGAATACCAGCACTTTCACATCACGTACTGATTACACTATAAATATGAGAGAAAAGGGGGAAAAAAAACATGTCCCCTTTCAGTAGATTCACGAAAAACAACAAGAACAACAACAGTTTATTTGAATTGTATTGGCGTGGTCATTGGCGGCACGGTGGCTTGGTGGTTAGCCCTGTTGCTTCAGAGCAAGAAGGTTGTGGGTTTGAATCCTGAGTTCGACCTCCACACCTTTCTGTGTGTAGTTTCCATATTCTCCCCGTGTTTGCGTGGGTTTCCTCCAGGTGCTCCAGTTTCCCCCACCCGCAAAAACATGTATGTATGTTAGGTTAATCGCTCCTACTGTTGCCCCTGACCAAGGCAAAGGTAGAAGATCTTGAGTTGGTCCCCAGGCGCTGTTGTGTGTGTGTGTGTTTGCGTTTGCATGTGCATGTGTTGGCTGCCCACTGCTCCTCATTCTTTCTAATGCCAACAAACCTGACTATTGCTGTCACTATCAACAGCACAGGTGGGTCTGAGTAAGGCGTTTCAGTCGACACACTAGACTGGCACTGTGGTGATTGATAAAGACAGTTGGACGTTGTGAATTTTTTTTTTTTTGCAGAGTCTGTGTTCCTGTCGTTCAAGCAGCCCAAATAGATCTCATTCCAACAAATTGAATAGTGTCATTCGAATCAAGTATGGTGTAAGACTTTAGCCTGCAACCAAACTACAAAAATGTGCCTAGTGTGCAATCATCTCCCAGTAAGTTATCATCATTTTTAATTATCCTGTCAGTAATTGTATGACATGACAAATAAATACATCAGACGTTCTCAGCAATAAATACGAAATAAACATCGCAAGTAACACCTATAACAAATACTGTGGGAGCGTGTGTGAGAGACAGAGGGAAATAGGATATGTGGCTGTGTGTGTTTGTTGTAAACAGCAATGAGGAGGTTGGATTGGAAGGGAAGGAAGAGTGATGTCTGTGATGCTGAAAATACTGAAGAGAAAACAGGATGTTTGGTACATCCTATGAAAAGTGAAGAGGTACCGCTGTTATGTACAGAATCTAAGCAGTAGTGCAGAAAAAGACCTTAATCCTTTCAAGGAGTGTTTGAAAATGTTTGAATGAAATAAGTCAATGGAATCATTTTAGTTTTTTCCACAACAGTCATCGTTTTAAAGACATCAACTGGGAAACATCCGGTTGGCAGATTCAAAGAGGAAATATTATACAAATTCCAATTTACCTAATTAGAAGTCTATGTTAAACCCCCCTGTAATGTGTCAATATACAAAAAAAAAACAGAGTGAAAGCAGGCAATTTTATCTTCACTACTGCCCGCCCCCCACTTTCAAACAGCCTGCTCTGTTTTGATTGGTCCCCAGCATCAGGCACTTGTTGTCTAGGTTTGTCCTCGGTGGTTGCATCCAACCAGGTGTGTATGTGCGGCTTTTAAATGGGGTAACACAACAATATTATGGAAGCAAATAATTATTGATACCATGAGGCAATTTGGGTTGTTTCAGGAGCTCTGAGTTCGTCTTACTGGGTGCACTGTACACTACCACCTATCAATGTTGCAATAGATAATGAGATAGTAACGAGAAGTACACTTTGAAAAGACATTTCGCAAGTCAAATAAACATTAGATCAGAGACTCTTTGCCTTTGAACGAAACGAAAAAGAAATGCTCCTTCCATAGCGGAATGCTCCAAGACCAAAAGGGTTAACATTCACAAGAAACTAGACTAGACTGTGCATATTCCATCACAGACTAGCCTGAGGCTGCTTACACATGATCGGTCCTGATAATGGAGCAGAAGCCTATTGGCAGGATGGAGCACTAAAACAACACCAGTTAAACCTACCAGGGCTTGCAAACTGGCATAGTCTGCATTCTCCACATTTAAATCACATGCAACTAGAAAAGTATCAGGAATGCATGTGGAGGTTGCTCAGAGGGCATCTAGTTTTGGATTTCTACTGCATTATGGCACATGCATGACAGAAAAAACCAATTCAGTTTTCTTCCAAATTGGAATATAATCAAAGATTTAACGTGCAAGTGTCACTGACTCTTTGAAAGCCCGTTGAGTCGAAGTGTGTTCATCTGCTCTGTTTATTCAGGCTGTGGTGTGGTGGACTGAAGGAATGATAGATGGACACTTATTAACGGAAATCTATCCGTGTCTTTCACCATTAATTTCCCCAGCATTAGTGGATCAAGAGCAGCGGCCTCAGGGCTCGTATGAGCCCCAACGAAATGTTGCATCTGCTTCAGCTACAAGAGCTTAAACAAAGCTACTGATCCTGCCACCACTTTACTACCATGACAAACACATTTCCACTTAGACACATATTTTATTTGCGGGACCCAACACTATGCAAACTAAAGAGTTATGCACAGTTGCATAGCTTTTTTTTTCAGTCACGCTTGGTTTGAGTCAAAGTTCTCGTAAGAGAGGGGTGGAACACGGCAATTAATCCACGGTGTGTATACAGTATTTTGGGCTTAGGAGGGAGAGACATAAAACATGTCGTGTTTTGACAACAGCAGAGATGTGATTATCTGTTTTCAATCCAGCTCCAATGATTCCTCCGTCTGTGCCTGTGTTATAAGGAAAACTTCAAATTGTAATTGGAAAAATATTTCTTGCATAGGACGAGATTATCAACCTGATAATTTTCTCTTTTAGGTAAAAAGGAAAGACAACTTGCTGGATGGCCCCTGCTCTCCGTGGGATGTTTTATTCTGACACTAAGCAGACTCATTACCTGAACTGTCAGAGTGATTTTTCCTCATGATTTGTCGCATCCCTCTAACGAGTCAAAAGGTGTCAAGGTGAGTCCACTGAGTTTTACTTGTCAAAAGACTGACTGCGCTAAATTCTTCCATAATCCCAAAATATAATGGTCAATCTGCATTTCCATAACACTTTTTTCCAATGCACTTAACAATGTTTGCCTCACATTCACCCATTCATACACACATTCACACACCGACAGCCGAGGTAACCACAATGCACTTAACAATGTTAGCCTCACATTCACCCATTCATACACACATTCACACACCGACAGCCGAGGTAACCACAATGCACTTAACAGTGTTTGCCTCACATTCACCCATTCATACACACATTCACACACCGACAGCCGAGGTAACCACGCAAGGTCCACTTGCTTGTCGGGGTATTAGGGTCTTGCTCAGGGACCAGGGAGAGGAGCAGGCGATCGAACTGGCAACCCTTCGATCACCAGGCGATCA
>OMNV01020171.1:0-24482 GCA_900303265.1 Brotula barbata | reverse complement strand
CCTCCACTGTTTGGCCTGTTACCCGCTCGCCCCAGCCATCCGCGCAGCCTGGCCACGACGCCATTCTGCCATTGATAGGGTAGCGCTGCTTAATGAAACCGTCCTTCCTTCTCTCTTCTCCGCTTGTTTTTCGGCCCTCCTCCCTCCTGCACACAGTGTGATAAGTAGCGAACCAGCGAAGCCTGTAATTACAATCTTACCGAGGAACCCTGGCCCAATCTGTGTATAAATCTCGCCATCCAATTACAAGATGTAATAATTTTGCAGTCAAGCTGGTAATGAGGTCTAATACTCATGCATGTGATAATCCCCCCTGGATGCTGACTCTATCAGATGTTAGCTTTGTAATTATACTGGCAGAAAATCATTATTTCATGTTCAGCAGAAAAATGAGCTTGGTGGGGGGAAGTTAATTTTCTCTATGCTCTGCGAAGCATAGACTAAATTTTAATGATCTAATCATTACCTCCAACTATCCCCGGCTGCAATTGACCCATGTTACTTGTGTGAGGCAACATTGTGCTCGTTTAAGAGTCCCTGATATGCAGTAAAGGTTTGCCAGGTAGGAGCCTTTTTATTTTGTAATTATACCACAATAAAACTATTATGCTAATGATATGGAAATCAATATCGTTGTGCTGCAGTGTCATTTAACAGCTGCATGGAACATAAATCACATTTTTAATTGTAAGCTGTTAACATTTCCACATTATTGCTTGGATTTGTGTGTGTGTGTGTGTGTGTGTGTGTGTGTATGTGTGAGTGTTTGATGCCAGCAGTGAGAGAAAAAGGTCAACTACTGGTGAGAACATCTCTGTTGCTCTCCTTTCTCTCTTTTTCGGATGCTGACTGATGTAAATTTCCCCATCGTGACAAGCAGGAGCTTGGGTAATACAATGTGTATATTTGTTATTACCTATGTATTATTACCAAGGGTGTATCGGTGTAAACAAGCATGTGCAAAATGCATAAGGAATTCTATAGATCATATTATGTGGTACGTACACATAATAGAACGTTGCAGCTGACTTGGTCCAACCGTTAGCATCGTTCCATTAACATTGCATAATTAGGAGGGTAATGTTGGTAAATATATTTCTATATGTTTATATTTATATATCTTGGCTGAGCTAGAAGATATTTCTCCAGTTTTTATTCCAGATTAAAAATCCAACCGATTACGGAATTACAATTTTCATGTAATAATTATGATGATAGATGTTGGCCTGTATAACCTGTTCACTGATTTAAGATACAGTTATATACTATATGTTTTATGCAACAGTACAAGTATAATCGGTCTAACAATGCATTCTTTCCCTTTCTAATAACATCAGATATTTGTATTTATTCTCAAATCTTATTCTGTACTCACAAATTGAGTTGTCTAAAGTGTTTCAGATTACGCAGGTTACCACAGAGGCCACCATGAACAAATGTAGCTGCTCCATGAAAGAGCTACAAGACAACAGGATCCTGTTGCCACAAACACTGCTGAAAGCACAGTGGAGAGCGCTCTGAAGCAAAATACAGAGATGTCACAGGAAGTAAAATGTGGCATACATGCGCTGATAAAATCTGAGCTCAGCTGTCCAGGGGTTATGGCTGGTGGAGCACGAGATATGGCCGTTAATAGAGATGATTGATTATAGCGAGGCTGACTCGATGGCGTCTAAGGCCTCAGAAATCACGAAACGCGTGATCTGTGTCTTTCATAGAAGTTTTTTCTTGTCGATATCATCGAAGCAGACGCAAAGTCTTAATATGCAGATAACACAGACAAGGACAAAGGTTCAACTTACTGACAAATGTTAGCCTAATCTGAATGTCAGTAAATGTCATAGATTACAACGTTTTGTTGCCCATGTGAAGTTAAATGTTGATACATATTCTGTTTCTGAAGATTACATATTTATTGTATCAGGTGGGTTTTTATGATAAGAGCATACACAATAGGGTTATCTTTGTTTGTTTGTTGTGACTGAAGCTGATCATCCTCTTTTTTAAAAATTATTCCGGTGGCCACAACAATGTATAAGATTTACACATGGGATAATTAGCTATTATACATAATAATGATAATATTCTGTATGTACAGCATGTATGACAACATATTTATGTCCCTTAGAAGAACACAATATAAGTGTGTTACATTATTACACACTCTACTACTTGATCTACAATACTACCACGTTAAGTTTTTGCATCCTCGTTTAATTCATGTCAAAATATGATATGCAAAAATGTAAACATATTCTATTTTTCACATTGTGACCTTGACTTACTTATTATCATGCAGGTTAACACAACAAACTAAGCAGATTATATTATATGTGATCTCTGCTGCAGTGCTATTGGAGCGATATTGAAAATTAGCATGCATTGTGCATTGAGGCGTTCTTCACCTTTTTCTGAGCATGATGGATGTGCGTCCTACTTCAAAGTGATAAGAGTCATTATTTGATGATCAGCCATCCATTGCATAGCATATATTTAGTAGTCCTCATAAATAAGGTTCACTAAATCCAGTGTATGTAAATAATCCTGCATGATATTGCATCAAATGGTACCATCCGACTCCCGGAAGATTAACAGGATTGGCCTTTAATTCATATTTGTGATGTATTCATTCTGTCTGAATAAATTGAAACAAACCACTGGAAAGATGAATAGGCTTGTTTGCTGTCTTTCTTTCCTTCAGCGTCACTTACGTAAGCTTTTCAGCCGCACACATGTTGTTTTAAATTCTCCTTTTGCAGGGTGAGCACCGCAGCCTTTACACCCCTTGTTCCTATTAAATGTTATTTAAATGTTGTCAGTCAAGGCCCCCGGTGCATCTGGCATCTGCGCTATGTGAAATTTATTTATTGAAAGTTTTGGTCACACATGGAAAGTTAAGCAGATGGTGCATCTATAGCGCTCAGACACGTGTGTGTCTCACACACGCACACAGACGCTCAACACATCATGAGAGCCATGGAGAGCGGGGGCCCCTTTGTATCCCGCTTTCTCTCCTCTGCTACCCCCTCGTCCCCTCCCCTCCCCTTCCCGATACGGTTATATGTATTATCTTTATGCCTGCCCATCTACGGACACGGACGCCTCTTGTTTTCGCCATTTTAAACAGATCTAATCAGCAGTGTGTTAAACAAGAGTGGATCTTTTATGCATTGGATGTTAGGACAAGCGAATCACCGCTGTAGATCAACCGAATAAACAACTCCACCCTGATTCAATTACAACAGCTGGGGTCTGCACTTTTATCTGGCACGGACATCATTTCAATCAAAATGTAAAATAATCCAATCCAATAGATGCAATAGCTGAGATAGGATACAGACTGCTGAGCTTAGTCGTTTTATTAAAAAAAGAAAGAAATACAAGGCGTTCTCTGGCTGCTCATGCTCTCTCTTTCTTTCTGACAGCTATCAAGAAGTTCCCATTCCCAAACTCCATTACCTTGTGTAATAGCATTCAAAACTGAATTGAAAAAGAGAGAGAAGAGATTGTTGGGTATATTTTTATTACTCAGAGCTGTTTTCCAAGACACAGCCTGCTGCACTTTTATTCATTTAATTAACAGCTGCATCAAATTTTCCTTGTCCCTTCATGGTCCTCCTTGCCTTTTTGTCTCACAGGCAACACCAATTATTGTGTAAGATCATACTTAGCGGGAATTGAAAAGTCGGCACAGGCGGTATTAATGGCAAGTTAATGTAAATGTTTTCTCTCTAAGTTATGGATTTGATGGCAATAGGATACAGACCACTGCACTTTAGCCCCCTTTAATTAACTGAGCAGAATGCACCATGACAGAAATTTGGAACAATCTGGAGAAGGAAGAGAGAGAGAGAGAGAGAGAGAGAGAGAGAGCGAACGAGAGAACGATTTCCCTCAATAATAATGTTCACGGAAATTGAATGTAGGAGAATGTACAACAATGTTAATATTATGGCTCGGGTTATCTACAATAATGTAATCTAATAGAAAGCAATTAATTTAGGACACAGGCCACTGCACTTTTTACTCATTTAATTAACGCATGGCATATTTGCAAGGAGTTGGAATATAAAGCTTTATAAAGTATTACACCTCCCCTGTCACACCATGAGATATGGTGGGCAAACTCTCTTCCCTGGTAAATTATACATCATGTTAGCTGGATGGTACTCATACAGAAAGGTTTTCATATACTGTATGTAAAAACAAAACGCCCATGCTCTCTGTATAAAGTACGACGCTTTGCATCTTAAGATGGCGCTGAAAAGGAACTAAAACCAAAATAGAAAACCAGGGGGTGCTGCAAGAAAGTTTATCATTAATCAGCCTGTCCTAGTTGTTGGTTCATCGCTGTTAAAAATATCGAATTCATACAATGTTGACAGCTAGATACAAATAATTTTGCCAAAACTTTATTATAGTGTGTGAAATAAGCTGGGTCAAGGAGATTTGTCATGCAATCATCATGCGATCTACTGAATATATTAATATTGTGTATCACCTCAAGTGTTACAAAACAATAAAGACAACCAATAAAATGGGAATTAAAATCCAAATTGTAAAGGAAAATATAAATATTGTGAGAAAAAAAAACTCAGGACAACACATCAATAGATATTTACAACTTCACAGAAATTTATCATCTAAATAAAAACAAAGACTTTAAAAAGTGGATCAAACAATGGATACACTTCATAAAGCACCATCAAGGTTTACTTTTACTACAAAAACATGTATTGTTGAATTGAATGGTGCTCTCATCCATTCTATGACTTGTTCCCTGTTACTTCCCTGTTGTATTTCTGTTCACACCAATCAAATTAAATGTGGAATTCAATGTGCACCTGCCATCTTACAGTAGTTCCGTATTATTATTATTATTATTATTTATTGTTTACCTTTGACACTTGTGCGAATAGCAAATACAAGTTGTTAACAGTTCCTACATGTCCTGACTAATGGCACAGGTAATAACATGCATAAAACCCACTTTTTATTGAAATGTCCCAACATTGATTTCCTCCCTCTCCTTTTTACACAGGCATAGTAAAGGTTATAGAAATAAGGAGGAGAGGGTGGGGGAACAGGGGGGCACACACACCACTACTTTTCCAGCTCCCTCACACCCAAACAAGCATTTTATAATTCATCACCAGGCCATGACAGATGAGTCCTGCTGGAGAATATTAGAAAATGTCGCAAATCTCATATATATGCTAATGGTATGCTGAGACCAGTTGGGTAGTGTGGCAGACTTTTTAATCTGCTCTTGCTACTACTATAGGACCACTGAGTGAAAGTGAAGGAGACAAGTCATTGCACTTCAACAATTTATGATCAAACAAGTTTGTTTTCAGAGGCAGGACGGAGAATAGAGAAAGAGAGAAAGAGCAGAAGATATTACGGAGAACATGGAGTAAGACAAAAGGGGCAGGGCTTGTTCTCGTAATTGAACTCGTGTAATACCAAATAGTAGAAAGTCGAGCGTTTGACCATAAAAGATGTTGAATTAGTCTTGTCACCGCCGCTTAGTCACCGCGCTGCATAATAATCATTTCATTTTCATTTTGATTTATGGTATTTTGTGTTCTGCGTGAACGCATTACGCATTCCAGTTGGGCGAGGGACTTGTAATAGAGATATTACTGTGATAAACATATGTACGCCCAGTGCAGTTATCTGCCTGGGTAGAAAAGGCAAAACTAGGCTTTTATTTTTCATGCCTGAGTAATGCATTAATGATGATTTGATGACAACTGTGAGCAAGTAGGTAAGGTCCAGTCCAGGAAAATAAAAACAGAGGGATAGAGTTTGGCTGAAAGTGATTGTTGGTGACACTTTTATTTATGTGCCACATGTTGTTGGCAATAAACATAAGTGAGGGATGGAAACAAAGTCTTCCAACACATCTGTTCCACCAAGTTACCTCCTCTCTGTCAGGGATTGTTTTTACTTCACTCCTCTGTACTTTGTCCTGTATGTGAAGTCCTGATTACCTCAAAAATTGAAAAGCAATGCTGATTAGTTGTAAATATGGAATGATTTTTGTGTTTTTAAAGATATTTCTCAATTGACAAATCCACACCCACCTCCTCCATGGTGCCTTGCCCTCCCTCTTCTAAACCTCTTCACGTCTATGTAAAAACAGACACTAAAAGTGATAACATAATCACTCAAACCGCACGATTCCCTGCTCTATTGGAGCTTGTGATGAGGCATTAATAACGGTATAGCTGGTGCTTTATTTTTCATAAATTACATATGTCAGAGATAAACCTCCTGTGTCCATAGTTTGGGTTGGGTGTTGTGATAATAAAGGTTGATGTAATCCTAAGGACATCCTTTGTTGTTCATTGTACGTAAAGGATGCATTGCAGCAGTGAGATGAAAACACTCCCAACATTTTCCCAGCTCTAAATCTTGTTATTGTTATTGCAGCATTAAAAACACAAAACAACAAGAAAAAGAAAACGCAATAAAATCAGTTGTAATATCAATGTCAGCCCAACAAATACTGAAATTTAAATGCTGAGAAAGAAAAATACATAGCATTGTATGGTTTTGTATTAAAAGTACAAAAAAGTACACATTCTTCTGGATACAGATTACTTCATTACTTAAGTAGAATACCTTTAAATGCCTGATTTATACACACCTGTCCCGTGAGCTGTTTTTCAACAATTCTATGCATGTAAAGATATTACAGGCATTAATTTGAAAACAGCTGTGTGTGTGAGAAATATTATTGCAGGTGGGCCAAAGACAGAGATTGGGTTAAACACTGCAGTGATGTTTTTTAAATTTAATTTCTTATTTATTAGAAAGCATTTAAGCAGTTTTTCATTGATTGTCTTTAAAGCTATGGAGGCTTGGAACCTCTTGTTACAGTGTTGTTGCTGAGCGTAAATGCTAAATCATAAATCAGAAAGCCTTTATTGTCATTGTTAGTTCTAATACAAGAAAGCTACAGATGGTGCCTCCACTCAGGATAAACCTACATTTGGAACTTTTAACAGTTTTATCTTTAGGAGAAGTCTTAGTCATGAATTGAAAAATGCCACTATATTTATTTACATTAGTACTATCATCATTATTTCTTATTTTATCATAATACCCTCTCATCGTATCGGCTTTCAGCTTGAATCACATTGAGTTTGGACCTACGTGATATGAAATGTGCCATAAATAAACAAGACAAAGACCCCAACTTCCTCTCTCTTATACAATTAGTGAAAAAAAACACACGTCTGATCCAACAGATTTTATGATCAGAAACTAAACTCCAACATCTGTACCTGAACACACACATTACTCCTGCTTTGTTTATGCAATAATTGATTTGTGTGTCGTTCCGTCTGCCCACATTACACAGCGTGTCTCCTCTCATTTGTTCGGAGTACGCCACCTTCTTGTTTTTCCTGTGGAGGAAGGTTTTCTTCTCTCCTCCTCCTCCCCTTGCTGAGGAGACCTGCCTTGTCTACTAACTGACAACAGTGACAGAAAATTATTACACGTCATTACACTTCTTAAATCACAATTTACCCAGCCTCAGCAAATTATTCTCCAGTGGGTGCCAGGGGTAATGGAAACTGTCTTCTCCACTTTACATCCAGCTCTTCTTCGCCTCTGTCAAAACCAAGTGACTGTTGCGAGAAGCGGGGAGGAAGTTGCGCTCCCTTCCTTCCTTCCTCCCTTCTTCCTCACCCTGTGCTTCTTTCCTTTATCCTTCTGGATTCCTTCTCTGTTTGTCCTTTCTTTTCCTCTTTGCTTCTCTTGTCAGTTTTCAGATCAGAGCCACTCAGTTGTCATGTCTCCTCAGGCTGACATTGTTTGTCACTAAATTGGACATTATTCAGCGGATAACTCAAGGAGCAGGATTCAAGCATCTATTAGATTTGTTTCTAGATGGAGCCGTTCTGACATGATGTTGTCTTACTCAATTTTATTTAACTGACTGAGCAATGTCATATTTTCCTACAGGCTGGACATAGTGTGCTGCTCATAGAACATAATACTCAAGTAAATTAGTTTATAGCCCCATACTGGATAAACCCCCCAAATAAACACACATTCATCATGAACTGGATTATTTGTGCTGTTTTAATTAGGTGGTCAACATTTTTTGCTTATGTGTGTTAATGAGGAAAAAGGCTATACCCTGTAGACAAGAGCCACTAAGGATCCATCTCATTTCATCTTGTCTCATCTCGTTTCTCTCTCTCTCTCTCATATATACAGTATATATATATACAGTATAACCTCTCTGTCTCTCTTTCTGCTGCCCCCCATGTTCTCCCATGTAGCTCCCACATCACCTCTCCCTTGGTAGCATCCAACCAGACAAAGGCCTCAGCATTAAGCTCCTGCCTTACCTCTGTTGCCACAGTCGCCACAGTGACTACATGTCCAAGACATGTCTCTGCTTTGTCTGAAATAATTTGGAGACAGAGATTTATAAGCCAGGGTGGCGTTAAGTACCTCTGAAGTGTCCGGGGACTTGAACAGAGAGAGCTGGAGACAGAGGGAGGAAGTGTGACACGGGTGAAGGACTGAGCATCCAACTAAAAAGAGATACCAGAGACAGAGACAGAGAGAGAGAGTGGGGACGAGAAGGAGAGAATAAAGCACCTTAGCCCCATCTTAACTCCTCTACTCCCCCTATTGCTCCCCTTTCATCTTCTGTAGCTTTTGTTTAACATCCACTCATCCCCCCCTGCCTGTTCCATTACACCTCAGTAGGAGAATGATGATGAATCGCCTGGCCGCGAGGAAGCAAAATATATCAAGTCTGGGTGGGTTTGGGAATTGGTTAAGTACTTCTGCAGAGCCCTGACCTCGTAATCGCTTTGAGCCTGCAAGGACCTCCTGATTTATAAAGTAGCCGTTGATTAATACCCTTTTAAGTGGACAAGGCGGGCCAAAGACGCAGAGGCCCAACTACTCAAACATGAACAGCACTTGTAAAAAAAAAAAAAAAAAAAAAAAGAAAAAAAAGAGCAAAGTGTGTCTGTGTGTGTATATACAAGGCAGTGGCTGTGGAATAACATCCAGTCAGTTTAGCACTAAAGGTAATTGTGGCAGCAGCAGCAGCAGCAGCAGCAGCAGCAGCAGCAGCTTCTCGCCAGTCAAATCTTCCCGGCTATAAATCATTGCCGTTTGGCCTCTCTTTGACACCAATTGCTGCCTGTCCCCAAAGCCTGCCTAAAGCCTCTGTAGGTCAGCAGCTTGCTCTTTAAATACGTCTTGTCAGACAGACAGGCTGCCTGGATGGCCCCGGCGCCGCAGTAGAATAAGCGACGTTACCAGTACGACCATTTAAATAGCAATATCTGCATATACTGTCTTTTTTTTTGAACGTGTGAGATAATCTGCAAAAAGGAGCTGGAACACCTGACATTGTGATGAAACGTAACCTTTGTATACAAACGGAACACAGAGTAAAAAAAAAATCTGGATTCAGATAAAGGCGTCAATCGCGTTATTGTTGTGATCTGAGCGTGTTGCACAAAGCAGCTCCTGCCGGTCCAAGGGGGTCAGGTCAAGAGTTGTTATTCAGGGATCAGAGGGAAAACGCTTTCTAAGTCTCCTACAAGTCTTTGGACACAGACACCTTGTAATGTCATTAGATTACAGTAATTAGACTGCGTCACTTTCCATTTCAAAGGCAGTGTCTCAGGCAGTAATTGTGCAGTACCCAGTTTCTTTTATAGAGACGGTGCAGGTTATAACTGAGTTAAGATTTTTATTTGTTTGCTATCTGTGGACTAGGATTGCAAAATTCACGATCAAAAGTATTTTAAATTTACATTACCCTTTTGTTTTGGTGCCCCAATTTAAATGAGAGAAATACTACTGAAGTCAAAATGTTCTGTACGACTACGCGTGGCGGTTGAATTTTTATTTATTTATTTATTTATTTGCTACTGTCTGCGCAGACTAAGCGGAATAAAACAGGTATATTTATTCAGATAGAAACACAATGCTGACCATGTTCCACTTCACTGGACTACGGCGCGCCAAGCCGATGAGGTGACATTTTGAAATCTATTTTTCACAACGTAAAACTTTCCCCTCCGTGTCTCTTTCACAGCGCCGGGCTCTGAGATTGACAGCTCGCTCTCTGGGTTCTAGAGAGGGGTTTGAAAGGAAATTTGCTTCAGCGAGTTCTTTTCTCCCTCCCTATTCACCTGCGGCAAGGCGAGATGGCCCGGGGTGTGGGAGAGACGTAACGATGGGGGGACGAGACTTCACCATGCAGTGGAAATGGCAGTGTCAATTAAATATCACTTTCAATTTCCTTGTTTTATGATCCCCGGGCTACTAAGCACCAATAATCCCCCCCTTGGCAGGCCCTCCTACCTTGTCTTGAGGAAGATTGATTACACTTGTCGGCTCCTATAAAAAAGACATTTACATGAAAATAAGAAAACAACTTCTTTGTTTGCATGGAAGTGAATCAAGGAAAAAAGCAATTCCCAATTTGATTTTCATACAAAGGCGAGGCAAGATAACAATCTCGTGGCGTCTCATCTGAGTGAGTTTTGGAGGTAGAGCAAAGAGGGGGGTGAAGACGTATGTAGATTGAATAAAGCTGACAAATTATTTTCATGCAATGTTGATGGATGTTGTCTTCACTCACACAATGAAGATGTCCCAGATTGTGCAGAAGAGATTGCCTCGGACGTGTGTGTTACATGCAGGGTATTTCATGTATTCATGCCCTGAAGATTAATCGTATAATTCGCCACTCTCTAGTACACAAATTTAAAAAAAAAAGAAAAAAAAAAAGACAACAATAAAAACCCAAAACTTTGAGTGGAAACATTTCAGCGACATTATTGCATTCAACAAAAGCATTTTTACAGCCTAAGATATGCGTCAGTTTTTGTATACCATCAGATGAAAGGATATTCGGGCAAACTGAATAGTTTGAGTGAGGAACGGTTTAATTTCATTTGTATATATTTTGTATTTGTGGCATCGAACATCAACCAGCGTCATGAAACCTCAGGTTTATGAATCTCATCTCTCTATATCTGTTCTTCCCTCGTAAGATGATGGAACATTGTTACTGCTTTATGGAGATATTAGGACTCATGACTGAAACAGCCTGTTTCAAGAACTGCTATTGTGTACATATGCTATAGTATCGTGTACATACCATAGTATATGTTTTGCAAAAATGATGCTGTCCACCTATCATGGTGGCATGCTAGGACTGTTCTATCACTATTAGGGGTCTTCTTTACATGACGATAATCTCCTTTTCTGCCAGAACTGATGTTAAGTTTTTCCACTTCACATCTGGACCAACGTCATGTAGGAAACATGTTTATAACTGTAACGTTCATGTCCACAGTCTGCTGCTGAAAAAGTGCTTGAGTCATTTTAAATTTTGTCTACAGTGGCTTTGAGCCAAATATACGCACAACTCACACACGCACACACACGCTCAGGAACATCAAGCGAAATATTTTACAGTCAACACTGCCTTATTGTGGTCACATATGAGGAGATCAATGATGAATTTTACATGATTTCTTTGAAAAGTGACTCTAAAAACACAGGTTGGTCTTTTTGGTAAAATCTTGATATTCAATCATTTTATACCCTGAACTGACCGGGATTGAGCAGACTAGTAAACAGATGGATGGATGGATGGATGGATGTGTATAAAAGCTGTAAAACCAATAAAAACCTCCTTAATGTGAGAAAGCAAGGATATCGTTTAATTTAATTTGGTCCCCTCAATCACTTTCTTGGCCTTTCAGGACAGGGGTGGGAAAAAAAAAAGCATCACTTTGCCTTTTCAAATGAATTAAAACCATGGCTTTCACTATGAGAGGAGTGAGAAAGTGAGAGATAGAAACAGAGGAACACGAGGATGTGGGGTGCAAAGAGAGAGAAAGGGATTACACTGGCCATTATCAGATATAGCAACCATAGGTATTTCTCAAACAGTGGCAGCAGCAGCTGATATGTCCATGCATATATGGTAAACAGTGAAGAGAGATTAGCTTAAACCAAATCTCCCCTGTGCACCTTTAAGTCTTTTGTCAGTGCCACAGAGGCTTTATAGCAACCGGGTGTGTTGAGCTTGTTTACACAAAGCATAAGAGTATCGGTGTCCAATAATTCGTGTCTCACATGGTCTTTCACTACTTAAACAAGGTCAGAGCACCAAAGTGAACAACTGAGCTTCCCCCCCTTCTAAACACACATGCACACAAACACAGACACACACGCACACACACACAGGGTTGTATCTGGGCTTTGAACAGTGCCGCATTGTGCCACTCTGTGTGTGTGACGAGATAAGCGAGGCCACTAATTCCATGCCGAAGACACTAATAAACAAACAGTGTTTAAATTGGCCTGAAAGGAATCAGTGATGCGTAGGAAGCACCCCAGCGCTTGAATGGCTTAATCTGCCTCCTTCTCACTCTACTTTTTCACATTCTCACAACAGATTAGGTTGTAAATGGACAGAGAAGAAGGGATTGGGATCTCCCAGACACTAGGACTTCCCCACATTCCATGATGATTTTTGCTATTTTAAATAGTTCAGGTGTCTGTACGGGTTTGATAAGATTGGGGTGTGTGTGTACATACGTCTAGGTGTTTATGTGTGTATGTCCCTGCATACTGTGAGCATAGTGACATAATTTGATCTTAATTTTATAAATAACAGATAAGGGTTTTGAGGTGAAGTCAGAAAATGGAATTTGTGATTAGTAAAAAAAAAAGATTCAGTCACGACTACATTTATCGAAACAATGGCCATGGGACATTATTAATTTTTTATTATTACGCCCACACTAATTGACATCTCTGCAGATACATAATATATCCGAGTGATGATGCCTGGAAATGGTCAGTAAATTTGAGACTGATTTTGTCTATCTCATTCAAACAGTGCCGACACAAAAAAGATAGGTAATTCATATTCGGGTAATTCCCAAAACAAAGTCCTCTAGTAAGACCACCTTAACTCACATTCAAATATTACTTCAAACAGTTAACTTCCTGGACCCACAGGAGTGGTTTGAAACATATTTTGCGAATTTGCATTAACTCAAAAGCCAAAATTGAATGACCAATTTCTGTCACAGTGCTCTCAACCAAAACCATTGAAAAATAAAAATAAAAATAAAAATAAAAATAAAAATAAAAATAAAAATAAAAATAAAATCTTGTGGAATCCAGTGTCAGTATAGAAACATTAGGCCTCGTTGTGCTTAACTCTACGTGATAAACAAATTAATTTATTATGTTGCACAAACAAACTACAACAAATACTGTAGGTAGAGGCCTTGCAACTCACGTGCAATATTACTGGTGTGCTGGGATGCAGTGTGACTGGCTTACCGACAACTAGAGGGCAGACATGACTATTCTCCTCACTGTTAAACGTGTGTACATGATTGTGTTTCTGCATTTCAGTGTGTATTGTTGTCAAGATACTGTATGTTGTCGCATGTATGAAGCCAGGTTTTGCTAAAATGAGTTCCCCTGCTTCTACTTGTCCAATAGTTGTTTCATTCTGTAGGTTAGCATTGATAAAATCTTTACCCTGCTCTGAAGTGATTGTGTGACATTAAATAGGTTGCATGCATCAAAGTAATAATAAAAAAAACGCACCTTTATATTTGCACAGGTGATGGTTTTGAATGAGTTTAAGGGATATTATTGTCCAGCATAGTGTGTGCATTGTAAATCTGTACGTATAATCCCTCTAAAGAAGTCATGGAGTATGTTATCATTTTTCTGTGATGTAGTACCAGCATTCCAGCAGGGCATTACAACAGCACGGAACCTTAGAGTCATGTGTTGAAATGTATTAGTCATTGTGCTATTGGAGAACATGCAGGGGGAGAAAGACCACGGCTCTTCCGGGGAGCAATTCATCAGGTTTTTTCCCAGAGCCCTCCTAGGTCAAGTTTTTTATGGTGCCTGTTTGGTTTCCAAATGCTCTTTTCTCTCACCCCCTCTCAGCCACGCTATAGTGTCCAAACTTGTCTACATTTGCTTCTCGTGTTTTTGTGCATGGTAGATGTCCTTTTAAAAAGGCCGATCTCAAATAAGTCTTTATTCTGGTTTTGTTGGCTCATATTCTCTGTTTTCATGAACTCTGGCCCCAGCCATGGCAACAGCTAGAAAAATGTTAACATTGATTGACAGGATTAAAAAAGGCCCCCTTCCCCAGTACGCATTTCAAACACTTTGGGAACAATGGTGCTTGGTGTGATTGAATTAATGAGGTATCGCCGACTGTCAAAAGAGCACACATACTTTACATAAACCTGATTATCTTTGCATGGCAGAAATAGAAGAAAGGGGGAAAGCAAGTGAGCTGAAGGAGGAGGATGGAGGGAGCAAGGTGGAGAGAAAGAGCGAGAGAGAGGAAAGAGGAGGGGGGTGAAATCTGGATTTCGGTGGGCATCGACCAAAAAAGTATCAAAGTGTGTGTTGGTTGGGTGGGGGTGGAGCGGATGCTCACAAAGTAGTTATGTTCTGGCTAAGGCCTGCCTTGGCTTCTCCCTCATGCCTGAGTTCTGTTTAGCATAAACCAACCATAGGGGCTTTAACAAATCTATTCAAGGAGCATGGGGCCCCAGAACAACATAGTTTTTCACAAGCCACCACCCCCAAGCAAGACGTTTTTCGCAGGGCAGCCATTGTTCCGCTTGAACCGCACAAAGATTTCAGCGTCCCCCCCAACTCAACCCTGAGCCCAAGCAAAGGGAGCAGCAGTGGCCTTAGTGAACCCATGAAGTGACACCCGGAGTGACTGCCAAGAGTCTCACTAATTCTACCCACCTATTGAGTGTGGAGCAGTGGAGGGTGGGACGGATGGAGGGACAGAGGGAGGGAGGGAGGAGGAGCAGAGGGATGGATAGCTTCTCTGACTGAAATGCTCACCAGATCAGCAAAGTGAACCCTCCGAAACGTGAGCTAATTCTCTATTTAATCCTTTTAGCTGCTTTTTCTCCTCTCTCCACGTTACTCCTGTCCTCGCTCGGCCCCCTCCCTCCGGTCCACTCTCTTACTTTTTCCTCTCCTCTTTTTTTTAACCTCTTCTCTGAGGAAAGTGTCAGCAAAAGTAGTTGTCGAGCAGGAGACGAAGAGGATGAGAAGGACAATATAACTTGGAAGGATTCCGCGCGTGTGTGTGTGTGTTTGAGTGTGTGTGCTGAACAAGTGTAAGTGTGAAGAAAGCTGACTGTGTAGGTTGCTTCTTTCCTCTGTGTTTTCTCTTCAGGAAAAGCTCTGACAGCTGCGGTTTGATTTCTCGGGTTGTCAAAAGTCATCTTTGTTAGTTCCCTCTCTCCCTGAATGGCAGCGGATTAGAGGGAGAGGCGTGCTCACACATCGAGCTGTAGGTGGGCTTTGCCTCGAGTGGTTTACATAGAGAAAGAAAGAGAAAGGAAAATCGCACAACATTACTCGAGGGGCCTCTGAAAGGAGAAGAAAATCACACATTACTCCAGAGGCGCCCATTGTCTTACTTACTCAAGCCGGGCATATCAGATGTCTACAGATCCCGCCCCTCCTGCATCTCAACGTATCGCTGAGAGCCTGCATAGAAAGATACAATTTGTCTCTCGTGCTGTGAGGTTGCTGGAACATAAATTGAGGGAAGAGGCATTGTTGTCAGTGAGTAATATACTTAGCATTATTCATAAAGAAGAGGGGAAGATTAAATGGTGCAGGCTGTTTGAAAAAAGGTACTCCAATGTGAAGCTGACACAGAAGTTACATATGGCCTAATGTGGGTTTTTATCTGTTGCAATTGTCAGAAATATATATCCCCAGGGTTGTATCCACTGTGCACGTCATTGTACTGATATGAACAAAACAAATAGCAAGCATAATAATGCATCACTATCAGATTTGTTGATAGCTGCAGGGAAACACAGTGCTAGTTTATTACTGCTTACCTTTTGTGTGCGAATTTCCCTCCGCAGTACTTCATACATGCAGTGAAATACTGCACTCAGCCCCCACGAAGTTTATGTTCTATTTTATTTTCATTTTTATTTATTGTGGTATTTTAGATATTGTTTTTATATTTTTTTTTATTATATTTTAGATATTTTTAGGAGGTCCTCACAGCCTGGTTAAAAAACCTTCTATATCTCCAATTTAGGCTGTTTTACATTGATACATTAAGATAAATTTTAATGCAGCAATGATTTAACTTTTATATTCAGACAATTTAGTATTGCATTTTACTGAAAATATGTATGTATGATTATGTAGCTTAAGTCTTGATTGCCGGTTTCTTGCATGTGATATGTTTTTTCTTCAGGGTATGACTACTTCTGATTAAATAATATATGATATAAAATGGTAATATTTGACTAACTGTCACGTAACAAGCAAAAACTTGTGCAGCAGTGCTATTCTGCTTTGCTTTAAAGCGTGAGCTTAAAAGAAGTGCTTCTCAACCAGTTTGTTAGACAAAATACTGCTCAATACAAACACATGTCTAAGATATGGTTTCCAGCATACGCTGGCTTGTTTTGGAGGCACCAGCACTGAGAAGGGTTTGAAAGGCTAATCTTGTTTTTGGCACTTGTTCTCTTCTTTTTCCTCTCTCGTCTCCACTCATGGAGCTCGTCTCTGTTCTTTTCTTAAGCCCTGTGGAACAGAGTGGAGAACACTGGCTTTGAAACGGGTTTACTTCAGCAATATCAAGCATACTGCTGTCATGTTTATTAGCGCGGCTTTGCTCAATAACAAAGCTGAACCAAAGGTAAAGACTTTTGTGCGAGCGATCGTGAGATGTTAAGGAACAGCTCGCTATAAAAAGCCTGACGTGGCTTTCCGAGCTTTACTTCAATTATCGTCATCTAAATGATTTCCTCATCTGAGGCAAAATAACCCTCAGCTAAGAAGAGCCTTTTCTTTGCTCTGTCGAAGGAGTCACTAGTAAATTAAACAGAGGTCTGAGCTACAGCCTCTTGACTTTTATTGAGGCGAGGTCTAATTATAATTCACCGGACCAGACCTTTTGTGTCAGTGAGTGCTTCATTTGCAGCTCGCAGTTTGCATGAACCCTGGAGACATTAACTCTGTCCCCCTCTCCGTTCATTACAATGCTATTAGCCTCTGCGAATTGATCAATATATCATGTATAGAACATCTTGAATGTGGACGTCTGGCTCCTTTGTGAGCTCAGAGATAATGGCTTCTCCATTCAAACCGGCTTGTAGGAACATGGAGATAAAGCAAGGCAGGGAAGAGTTATACCGCTCACAGCTACGGAGAGAGAGCTATCTCATCCAGATTATAAGTGGGTGAACTAAAAACGCATAAAAAAAGGGACAGTTTACTGCGAGGGGAAGAGCGGCACTGGAGGAGGGCGTAAAGATCTGAAAGACTCAAACTGGCACCTTTTATTCTCCTCAGGCATCTAGGAAACCATCCATCCATTCGGCTCAGAGCTGCAACGCAATGCCAGCCCCGGCTGAAAGAAGAGTCAACGGCAGGTTTTCAGATGAAACTATTCTTACATTTTTTGTTGGTCTGGTAGCCATCTGCCAGCACCAACCGTGCCTCTCAAGTGGTCGTGTGTTAACTTGTCAAATACAAACTTAAACACAATGTAAGAACGTTTGCTGCATCATATTTCCCCTGAAATACATCGTCTCTACGCCCCAGCCCGAGAGACGGTCTGTGTATAGAAACACCCCCAGAGAAAGCGGGTGCAGAAGAAGGTCCTTGATAACATTTGTTGTTCAGAAATGAGATTTGGTGTCTTTACTGAATCCCTAGAGGGCAGTAGTACAAATGTTTTATATTCAGAGAAGACTGGCCCCTGCCTGTGATAAGCAGCAGTGATCCAATTGGCTTGAACGAACGGCAACGGTTTCAGAGAAAGAGAGGCGGCTCAGACACACCGGAGCGGAGGCCTCCCTCTCAGACACTGACTCCGCAAAACACTCCTTTGTCTGCACAAGATGCAGGGCCCACATTTGCTCTGAACACACTGGACGAGTATAGATTAGCCACAGGTACGTTAACATGCCTGTCAAACAGCTTACATACAAACAACTACATGTACTTTTCAGTTACTTAATTCACTGTCTGCTTTAATTGTTCATATTTAGGATGATGGCAAAGAATCTCTACGAAAATTTGTATTAAATTCAAAAATATGATCTCTGTTTTATATCCCTCTTGTCAACATAGATATGACAGTTATTAATATTTCAATAATGTGCTATTCGAGGCGGTGTTGTGATTATTAAACCAAGGTCAAACACTTCCATCTGATCGTATTGTGTCAGTTGTATTTCCATCCACGCTGTAACTTTGGGGTAACTGATGCGGTGAAATCACTCCAGCAATGTCACATTCTCTCCCTTGTGTTGTTACTTGATATTTACAGCGGTACTCGGGCCTAATCGATGATGTAAATGCATCTCTCTTGGCGAAACTCCCCTTCCTGCGGAAGCGGAGCGATGTGGAGGGCTGTCAAACACACAGGGCAGAGTCCTGCTCATGTTAAATGCCCTTTCTCGACGTTTCCTCGCTGATTTTTGACCTTTGCAAGATGTCAGTGTGGAAAAAATGCATTCCCACACCTCTGCGTATCCTTGCATGCACTTTCATGTGACGCACACACACACACACACACTCACACACACACAGAAACACACAGAGTCTGTCTAACAGCCACGGAGTCTTGGTTGAAATTCACTCTGCGGTGTTCTGTTTAAATGAGCTTTAATTTAGCATCGTGCTGGCTCAGTCGGGATTGTAATAGAACACATTACACCTTGTCCTGCAACAGAAGCGCTCTCTCTCTCTCTCTCTTTCTCTCTCTTTCTCTCTCTCTCTCGCAGTCCTGAGAGAATTGATTTTTTCCAAATGCAGGGGAACAAATCAAAGGACAGAATGATTGTGTTGCAAAGCGAAATGGTAGACATGGCACTGTAATCAATTTGACTATTAACTCACCGATGCTTTCCTCTCCGTTACAAGAGTTTTTGGACGATTATGTAATGGGTTAGGAGCATGTTATTTTGTAGTAATTACAAACTTGACAAGACTTTGATTTACTTAAAATATTTCAGGTCATTTAAAAAAGTACATCAAGATGGAGACATGGATCGAGTAATTGAGACAAAATGTAAATACGGGCGAAGGCAGCGGTGTAATAACAATCCTGTATGGATTTAAGACTTCAGCAAAGTTACTGTACCACTTGATACAATCTTCCACCTCTCTCTCTCTCTCTCTCTCTCTCTCTTACCTGGGCTGGTGCCGTCAAAATCCAACCCACATTAATTTTTTACAAATACATAGACAACATCTCAAGTCTATATTTTTGATGATTTTTGTCATGTGGATTTCATAACTGTGCTCTTTTTACCACATAATAATGGTTCCTGGGTCACTACTTTCAGCTCAGCCCCCTCCTCCATGAGTACACTCACCCAGCCCTACGCTCCGACCGCGTCATTGTGTCCCGCTGTCGACCGACGTCTAGTGACTCCCTCTCAACGCACCCTGATGTTGCTCTCAAGAATCTTAGCTTTCACTGTCTTTAAGTGGAGGAATAACCTTCCAACTGCTATTTGCACAACCGACTCATTAAAAAACCTACTTTACCTGACATAACACTTAATTTGCAAAATAAAAATCTAAATATAAAAAATTCTCTATATCTGTCCCGCATTGTATCCATGGTGAGCACTTTGCGGTTAAACTGTGTGATTTAGGAAACTGCTGGTGCTGTTTCTCACTTTTGGATAAAAACGTATATATAGTTGCTCCTCCGACCCAATTTTCGTAGCGGAGAGCCAAGTTCTTACCGTGTGACACTGGCATGTCGACAAGAGAACGTTCCCATTATTAGGAGGACTATTTCCTTACTAACGGAACACACAGACAGACGTAAAGGCAAATGGCTTAGAAAACTGTACCGTAAAACAAATAATGAGACCACCACGCCCATCAACTTCCAGCAGAATCTGGCGTAACGCGCACACAGTTGGAAGCTAAATACGACACATTTTTCACTCGTTTCCCAGACAGCGCTGACTCCTTCCTCCTTTCCTGTGCCATTCATCTACCTTTTCATTTTGTCCCACAATTTATCCATCCTCTGCCGTTGAAGGAGCTCACCTTGACAGCTCCACCAGTCACCCGGTTCTAAGTGGATGATTAAAAAGAGATGGAGGGGTTTTACTGGGGGCTGGTATGCGTGGCATCCCAAGAGCCCCTGCTCTGAGCTAGCCAAGCGGAGCGAGCTACAGCTGTCCTCCAAACAAGCCCACCATCCTTTATTTATTTCTGCTGAAATATTGATGCATGTTATGAAAGGTTTAAAATAATGTGCCTGCCTTTTCCTTTGGCCCCGCCGCACTGTTTTCTAATGCATAAATAATTCTCCTCTCGGACGCTGCGTGGACACTGAGTCCGGCGCATTAGGTGGGGTGTATCCGCTGTATCACATTCTTTCTGCCTGAGAGAAAATACCCATCCCTAGTAATTTCCTACACTTATACAATCGCCATTGACAGTAAATAATTGATGTATGAATTTAGGGCTAAAACTCCAACACAATATGACTTCATGTCAAGGGTTAGTCCCTACAGATTTGAAGCCAAATCATCTCGCAAAATGGATTCTTCCCCTCCACAAAAGGGGGGATCCTTTTGGAGTTCCTACCTTTTATTCCTGCCTCCCGTTCTCATCAGACTTCCTTTGCAACAGTAATAGCAGATCTGGGTCCAGCGGCCCTCTTGATGAGGTATTGCTTTGCATGGCTGGTGATAACGGAGTGATTTAGCCCGTTATTAGCCGAGGAAATGTTTTGTTTTTGAACACAAATGGGTTTTTCACACCGACATGAACTCATTTTTGATTGTGTCAGAAAAGGCGTACGAGGCGAGCACAATAGGGGAGCGCCCTCTCGCTTCTCATCTCAATATCTGTGTTGTAATGTACAATTACGCCTCTGAATTTGCTGGCCAGATCCATTTGTGAGATAAGAGAAGAGGGAGCGGAGATGAAAGGTGAATGGGGTACGATAGTAATTTCACTCTCTATGGTTCAATTAACGCGTTCTACACAGTACAGCTGTACTGAGCAGCTCAGACACGTCTCCCCTGACAGTGTAGGGATGACACCAGGGCCGCAAGAATTATGGGTTTAGGTTATTTATGGGAAAAGTTCCGCTTAACTTTTCCTGAAACAACATGAGAGGTGGACATCGTGGCATCCTTCTATGTTGATATTATGAATTATTGTATCATTGTGGTGTACTTTGATCGATTAAACTAGCAAAATAAACGATTAAAACCCTCGGTTTGACCCATATTGACATTTTCCTCCCATCCTCTGTGTTATTAATGTGATATTACGGTCAGATATGCTAAGCAGAAACACAGTTATCAGTGGATATATTAAACTTTAATACATGCTGTATAAGGACACGTTCACATTTTGATCATGTTCAACCATTTCAGCACAGAAGTGAAAGTTTTTGGACTTCATCTGTGACACTGAATTCAATGATGTCATTTTAATGCCAAAGGTATTACTTTACTGGTTTTATTTGTACTTTTTTTTCCATTTCTTTGAGAATAATCTAACATGCAACATCCATGCAACAAAACTTTGCAACAACATAGTATAATAATACTAATAAAATATTCCGTATGCCGTAGTAAACGTAGCCTGGCCACAACGCGTTGACACGTTGACAAATCTAACAGCCTAATAGCTTTACAGAGATGTCCAACTCTCATACATTGTGCAGAGAAAACAATCTGCTGGAGACGGTTACCGGGGTAATGTGAGAGTGAGAGAGACAGATATTGTTTTGATATGAGCTGGTCAGTCACCACACCCTCAGGGGTATTCTACAGACATTTATCGTGAACAGCAATGACCCCAGGAGTCGCCCTGACCTCCGTTGGATCAATGACGTCCCTGACTTTCCCCTTTTTCTATATTCTGCTGCACTGGCTTTGGAAACAAGAAGTGCTCGGGGCTACACACACATCCTGCCCTCCACCCCCCTTTTTTTGATTGTTTGTGTGTGTGTGTGTGTGTGTGTGTGTGTGTGTGTGCCCAGGCCCTCTACTGTATCCTTGACCACCTAGCACTTGTAATCACCACACACTGCTGCCACCTGCCTCTCTCTCTCTCTCTCTCTTTCTCTCATTTGGTCATCCCCCCCCCTCCATCCCTCAACTGGTATGATCTCAACAGTGGATCCCAGTGTCTCTAGCCATGATTAATCTGATAAATAATAAATATATCAATCTAGCCATCTGACAAGGACTAATTCTAACCAGCGGGAAGGCGCAAGCCCCCTTTAACTGCTGTCTGTAGCTGCCAAATTAATTATTTAATGATTAATTCTTTAGGAAATGGGAAAGTTTTGATTAATACTGTTCTGGCATCTGTCCTCAGTTGTTTGATGTATGTCAGAGAATTCAAACCTCACTCTCTCACTGTCCGACCTTTATGCACACACAAAAACACCCACGCAATCATTAATGTATACACAGGCGCACACACCCACACACACACAGGTTAGAGGAGAGACATTCTGGCTGTTATGAACGAAGCCAGAGGCCACTGTCACTGAGATCAGATGCTGAATATCTCACAATAAATTACAGCTGGATCTCAGAGGCCCTCATCCTTGAACCTTGAACATGTCAGCTTTGGATAACACACCCCCAACCTTATGTGTGTGTGTGTGTGTGTGTGTTTGAGTGAGTTTCCAACCCTATTTACTAATGGAAGGCTCTGAGGCCCCTGAGTCTCTATACATTTTTAATGATGTCAAATTGTCATTTCTGCTGTTTGCTCTTCAAAAGGGAAAAAAAGGAGCGTTGTACCACACACAGATTTAATAAATTGTGTCGACACAGTAGAGAAAAAAGCATCGCTCAAACAATGCAGAGATTGCTGAGATTCATTAAATGACATCTAAAAAAGGCAACATTTAATCCTCCGCAGGAGCTTCTTAACATCTGTTCAGAAAAAAAATGAAATAAACAATAGTGGTGTGTTCAAACCACACACATTAGGGAGATATTGTTGTGGTCCACCACCTGAGGAAGTGAATGGTGCCATGTAAATAAGCTGTCACATCATTTTTTATTGAGTTTCTATCTGCTGAACATGAATAAGAAATAACTTGAATCTTTCAAAGACACTCAAAGTTCTTTATTGCTCACCGCATTAAAGCCATGCACTTAAAAGAACCTTATACTCACATTCACAGTCGTCTGCTTCGCAAGAATGACACTTTTCCACGTCTTCAACAAGGCATCCTGTCTCAGTGTCTGCACTAAGGTCGCCTCAACCTGATGCGCTTGGCGGTTTCTCCCTTGTCCAGGTTCAGGTGAGGTGGTTAAAGTTTCAGGTAACTCAAACTGCTTGGTTGAATGAGGGAAACATTCTAGTCTCAGTTAAAAATAAATACAATCAGTAAATACACGGATGCCCTGTGCTCAAACCTGATGTCAAGAATTGTCATCTGATGCCCCTGTAGCTTGGTTTCCTTGTGGTCTGTGTGTGATATGGAATCAGATCTTTACTTTAAACCGGTGTTCTTTAAATATATTTTCATTGCGGAAATGCTGCTCTTATGTTCAAAAATTTGTTTCATTTTCCCTTTCAAATTCACTTTCTGAGCCATTATGGGTCACATCATTTGACGGCTCAACTAAAGTCTTCACTGCCAACGGCTGGAGGTAGAGTCAGTTTCCTACCAATGCACAATCCTGGTTGAAAATCTGAAAAAAAGAGCTTTGTTCTGAACAAAAGCTGTGTTTTCATTTCACTTTTGCGCAAAACACAAGCTTGGAGATCAAATGCGGATTAGCAGATTCTCCACTGAATGTTGTTATGAAAACAAGGCATGCTTTTGTCACCCTGTGACACGGAGCAGGCTTTCCACGATCTAGTAGCTCTCGGGGATGAAATTCTGGGCTTATTATGGCAGAAATAGCCATTTACTGCATAAAAATTTTTAAATCCTGAAACTGTTGCATTACGCTCTGATGTTTTTTCTCTGATTATATTCACAAAACTCTCAATAAATCTCTTAGGTCCTCACTGAAAACATCCCCAGCAACCAACGATTTCCAAACAGTTTCCATTAGAAGAATTGATTCTGTTTGAGTCACCACAAAACCGCAAGTGAATGAAAAAAAACGAATCATTTTTGCAATATTTGAGTTTTTTATTCTTTCCATTCACCATTTTTCAGTTTGCAAATTCAAACTACACAATTCCACACAAAACCCAGCGTCACTTCCACCGTGATGGACTTCCCTTTCACTCTGCGAAAACCCCAACCTGCCTTTGAGGTGAGGAAAGCAGACCTGTCTTTAATAGGGCCAACAACCTGACACATCTGTTTCACACACACGCACGCACACACACACACACACACACACACACACACACACACACACACACACACACACACACAGGCACAG